>JARHVA010002384.1:660000-720000 GCA_037957365.1 Torreya grandis | reverse complement strand
TTTTACCATCTAGTCTATACAAGGACCTACACTCAACAAAGTACAATTAACATATGTATAAATGAATAACCTACCAATATAGTTAATTTATAATATAGCTTGTTAGTTTATAATTTTCATGGGTTTTAAAGGATGTTATTTCATTTTAAAAACACCTAAATTTCTTATTTGCTACATGGGAAAATCAATTTTAACACACCTTCACATACATAGACTTATGCATATATATTTAAATCTTGTTACAATTTCTCCTATCCATATACCCATTAATATTGTCTTGGATAATAAAATTTACTAATAAATATATTCAATATCACCCTAGTATGTATAAGATTGCTCCATAATCCTATACTAATTAATTTATTGTATGAATAAATTAACTTTCTAATATAGTTAATATTTAATACATCTTGTTAGTTTATAGTTTTCATGGGTTTTAAAGGATGTTATTTCATTTTATAGACACCTAAATTTCTTATTAGACACATGGAAAAATCAATTTTAACACACTTTCACGTACATGGACGTATGCATATATATTTAAATCTTGTTACAATTTCCCCTATCCATATACCCATTAATATTGTCTTGGATAATAAAATTTACTAATAAATATATTCAATATCACCCTAGTATGTATAAGATTTCTCCATAATCCTATAATAATTAATTTATTATATGAATAAATTAACTTTCCAATATAGTTAATTTTTAATACAGCTTGTTAGTTTATAGTTTTCATGGGTTTTAAAGGATGTTATTTCATTTTACAAACACATAAATTTCTTATTAGACACATGGAAAAATCAATTTTAACACACTTTCACGTACATGGACTTATGCATATATATTTAAATCTTGTTACAATTTCCCCTATCCATATACCCATTAATATTGTCTTGGATAATAAAATTTACTAATAAATATATTTAATATCACCCTAATATGTATAAGATTGTACCATAATCCTAAGGAGATTATTTCCATATCTTAAACCACTAGCTTTCCCTCTCAGGACAATACCGCCAATAGTTTGATTGTTATAGTTTTATATGGGTGTCTTCCTCTAACAATAGTATCTAAGAAGCCTTAATGACTATTTTTAAAATTAGGACATGTCCACTAGGTTAACTTAAATGCATTTAATTGGTTAGTGTTGTCTATAAATACAAATCAAGCCTAAGATATTACTCACTTAGTCATTCACTCTCTACTTGGTATTCACATTAAGAAATCAACTATGCCTCTCTTGAGACATTATCAAAAAATCACACACACACATAAAACCCATCAAATTAGTATCCCTACAGCTAAACCAAAACACATTCATAGGTCAAAGTTATTTTTTGTGAAGTGTAGAAAGTCAAACATTGCATTGAATTAAATTTTAGCATGATCACAATGATGTGCACACACACACCTAAGTGGTATAAATACATGTATTTTGAGCCCTATTAAAAGTATTATAATGTAGGTAATATTTATTCACTTAGAGGAGAGTGGCTAGGACTGTCTAACCCATATTTATAACTATTTTTTAAGATACATCTTGTGCCAATAGTGAAGTTAGTGTTTTAAAGAAAAAATAGAAAATTAAGGGTTAGAACACATAATTTATGGAAGGAAAATATAAAATATTAATCTAAAAGTGAAGACTCAATCATTAGAGGTGTCAAAATATTTTAAAGTCAACTCAGATAGTGATGACAAAGTCTAAACAATACCAGCATCATATGGGTTTGATATTTGTTATAAACACCCGCATATGGTTTGAGATCATATTTCATATTTTGAGTAGTTATAGAGCCAATATATAACATTTTAATGTACTTTTATGTAGGCAATGAGAAACATAAATCATAAATCAACTAAGTGCATCTATTTTCTTTTATTTTGTTAACTCTAAAAATAGTAAGTTCAAAATCAATCTACCTTTTATATTCACATTTATATGGTTAATACCTTATTTTATAAAATCTAAGTTTCAATAGTTTTATCCTATTTATATTAGATTAATCACAAAATAATTATAAAAAATGGTGAACCTGATCATTGACTTGAGCATGACAAACTTAGGTCTTTTCTAGTTAAGGATTTTATCATTCTTTTTTAGGGTTTAATATTTATATTTATTTAAGGTTTGACTTACAAATATAATTTCTTATTTCCCCTTTACATATGCACAAATATTAATTTTATCTCTTTTCCCTTTAAATTTCATGTTTATTATCCTATTATATTTTTTTCTTATAATCATACATTTTTAGATGATATCTTATTGAAAATGAATCTATTTTTAAAACACAAACATTGATTTTAATTAGTCATATTGATTAGACATAAAAATTTGTTTTATTCCCTAAAATTCATAATGGATTTAATATAATTAGATTTTCTCTATTTTCACTAAAGTTTTTGTAACAAGAAAAAAGTATATTAAAAAAAGGTTATATTTATCTATCGATATTTATAAAAAACCTTTTTATGTATCCCAAAATGTATCATAATTTTTTGGGGTGGTTGATTATTTATTTTAAACTTGTCAAATTCATATTTTTCATGCATATGTAAACACCTCAAACTGGCCACCAATAACCCCCAATCAGGCTTTTGACCAATTTCCACCAAAATGCATAATTTGGCCTAAAAACACTAAAACATGCTAAATGATTTGAAACTGACATATTCAAGTTCCAATTTTGACTAGGGTATCCCTAAATGGGGAATTGCAATTTATGGGCCAGCTAACTTTGATCAGATTAGTTCGAGTCAAAATGTCAATTTTGCACCCACATGCTCTAGATTGCTCTTTCCTATCAAATCTTTTGTACATGACTCGTGCCTTTGTTATTTGTTGTTGGAAACATCCTAAATAGTAATTTTCATCTAACACATTTGATAGTGACTTATAATTCTAATCCAATCAAATTTAGGACTAATAATAAAGCATTCTTATCAATTTGGGTAATTTGTGCATAATGTACTTAATCATGCTTAAGAGCTAATTAACCCAAATCAAGGCCTAATCAAAAATTATATGGAAATTTTTTTGAAAATTGTTTTTATAAATAAATATTAAATATCTACATCATTAGCTGACCTCATTTCTTGGAAAGACATCCCTAGGCAATAAATGCCACAAATATTAGGATCCATGCCCTCCATGCCTCATCAATGCCTTCCATGATGCCCTCCATGCCTCTTAATTACCCTTTCTTCCAATGTCATGATGTGGATAATTACAAAATTAATTCCAAAAATTTAATTAATCCTCAACACAACATCTCAATCTTGAGATGGACATTGAGGTTGATTTTGATCAAATCCAAAAATCTATAAATAGGAGGCCTCACAACATCATTTCTAATCTTATTTTGTGCAAAGTTATAATGTAGGATTGGTTTAAAAAGCTTCATTCAACTAGTGTTAACATGCCAAATTGATTCAAAGCTAATCCAAGCTACAATCCAAAGGTGCCAAGGTGAGATGGAGGTAGCCAAGATTCCATTACCAAGGACTTCATGAGTACAAGCAGAACAAGCCACTAACAAAGGCATTTAGAGCATCCAAGGAGGGTGAAGGAACTCTTGTATTTAATCCCTTATTTTTTAGTTGTGCTTGTCATTTGATTTTATTAACTAAGCTATCCATAGTGTCTATGTTTATAGATGTTATGTTATTAGTGTGTTTATTTCATTTTGTTTTCATTTTGGAACTAACACCATACTAACCATCCTCTCTTGAGTCATATTCCTAGATCACATAATGGCATGCCCAATGGGACTAGATGCATCCTACACCTAAAAGAGATCCTTTTACAATTCTAAAATATTTATTTAATCCTTTAAAACTCTTACAAATTGATTTTCTAACTTTATTTTGGCTTTTTTGGTTGCCACAAGTTTTAGACAATAATTAATGTTAGCAAAAATACCAACATCGGCTAGATCTCAGTTATCTATAACTGATGTTGATGGTAATAACTAATGTCAGTCACTATGTTTTTCAAAAAAAAACATAGACCAAAGACCTACTTTTTTATGTTTTTTATTTCAAACTCAAAAGGACTTGAAAGCTAAATGACATGCAAATAATTTTATTTAAGGACCAAGTGAGATATTTGCTCAAAACATGTTTAAATCACCTTTACATGCTTAAAAATCAATTAGTAACCTTGTTTTCATGTTTAAAAAATAAATTTTAGATGTATTTGGTGAATGTTTACAAAGTTTGGAACTAAGACCAAGGGGTCAAATGAACACCACCAAACATTTCATTTGGGTTTAAAATTAAACACACTTGTCAATTCTTGTTTGAAATAGTTGATTAAATTAATTTTGTTTGGAAAAAGAGGAATTTTGTGTGTATGCTCTTCCATTTGTCCCCAATAGGGAACCCTAGAATCAAAAGTGCCATTCCTATTGTAAGTAGCCTAGTCTAAGGCTTAGAAATAAAGTCATTTAAATCACTCCCTAAAAACTTGTCAAATTTCGGGTGATCTTGAAAATGACCCCAAATTCTTTCTACTTTCAAGCTTTATCTATTTATGCATCTTGGCTTGTGAGGGGGACTTCATCACCTCCTTTAAGTTCTTTAGGTAAACTTTGACCTAGTGTTTCATCTCTTGGCATTGACTTCATTTGGATCCTTTGGAGTTACACATGAGACGTAGTGGCACTTTGGAAATCACACTACATTGAGTTAATAGTAGGATGTAGTGGTTGAAAAATGACTAGACCTTTTTACAACAATCTAAGTGATATAGACCCAAAATATATGCTTTTTGTTTGCATTATTTAGTATGAAATTCATTGTGTAATTGATTCCCCTAGATGATTTGAAAACTTGTTAGATATTAGACAAATCCCCACTTGCCACGAAAGTTTTGTTGGTGCAAGGTGCATCTCAAGGTCCATGTCATAGTATTTTAATTTGAGAAAAGGGAGGTGTAAAAACCCTACTATATAATGCACATTTACTTTTGGATCAACACTTAAAATACTCTCAAATGATATATATTGATGGATTCCAACAATACCAAGTAACCTTGTCATTTTAGGATCTAAGAAAAGTTAATTAGTTGGTCTTATCCTAGATTAACGTTTTGTTTGGGGTCAAAACTTGTTGTAAACAGAAAATCTAAACCAAACACATGGTCCTCATGTTCCTCTGAACAAAGAGGCATTATATTACCCATGTGAGATCATCAATTTGCCTTGTTAAAAGTTTGTCAAAAGCTTGAGAGTCATATCATCCACTTTGGTGTAGTTATGATACCCAATTGAATCTAAACCTTTACCAATTTTTCTTAATTCCTTCACTTATAATTTAAATTCAAAATTACACCTTTACAAGTTCATATGGTTGATGTGTTAAGTGGGTTCACCATTTACACTAAACTTGAGGGAAATTAGGTTTAATTTATAATTTAGGTTGAAGGTCATTTAATACTCATAATCATTATCATCACTTGATATACTTAAGCCATTTTATGCTAAACACTTTCACTTTAAGTCTATACACCACAACATTTTGAGTTAAGAAAGGTAGTGTTATGCTACCAAAATTATAGGAAAACATATTTGCCTTAGAGAGTTTTTGAATTAAACCTTTTAATCATACATTTTTGGGTAGTATAGAGTCATTACACTACCAAAAACATTTCAAATATTGTTTCATAGATCCTATTTCATAGAGTTCTAAATTTTCTCCTACATTTTTAGACTAGTATGAGTGTACTTTTGTGATCTTTTATCTAAAATAGTTATATTTCTCACTTTTGTCTAGCTTGTTTGTCAAAAAGAGCCCAATTTTATACCATTTTTTGTGAGAAAATAAACTATGGTTAAAGTGCCTTTTGTTTCATACCTTATACCTAGTTGACCAAGTTCATGTCCAAGAATCAAATGCCTAGTGTTTGTTAGAAGTGTTTAAAATTTGCTAGATTAAAAATTTCATCTATTATTTAGATTCTATCTTTTGACACCATTTGGCCAAGATTCCTATCACATGACTTGTTTGAGCCTAGCTTTTGATGTCATGTTTGGCCAAAAGACCTAGCAACTTTTAAATTCCTAGATTAGACTGATTTGAAACACTTCGATCTTAGAGTTTGGTATTTTGATTTTTTGGTCCATTTACTTGATTACATTTGTGTGAATGGTGAAATGTTAGATACTTTATGCTATCTTATCTCCTCACAAATATTTGCATAAGCCTTTTGATCCTTTTGAAAAATCTAGACCAGGTTGAGACATCATCTATTTTAGACATTGTCCTTTTTAGACTTTGTAGAATTATTTTACCTTTTATCATAAAAGCATTGACTATGGATCCCAACATTTCCTACACTCATAGTGGACTCATGTAAAATCCAAGGATTAGTATTGTAGTTATGCAAGAAGAAATGGTGTAAGACCCATATGCAGATAATATTAATTATGAGATGGATTCTTATCCCTCTTATAATAATCAATTAGGGGCACAAAGCCAAGATCTATTAGCTAAATATTTGGTTAACACACCACCTTACACAGAATAGTTCCAAGAACAAACCATGCACTACCTAGCTATAATACCCATGGTGGATGAGCTAGTACTTCCATAGTTGTAACCTACTAGTACAACTTCCATGTATGATCCATTTTTGTTTGAGTGACATTTTTTAGAGAAAAAAGATGATATTTTGGTTAGAGCTATAGAGGTAGGGGTTAAATTTCTAATAGACTTCCCCCATTAAAAATTACCAATTTTATTAAGAGTGCCTAATAATATCATTTATGATTAACAGCTTCTTCTAGCAATCCTATGGCCCTTGTCCAAACAACGTACCAAGATCCTAATATATCTAATCACATCAAAAACATCATGGAAGAGCACTTTAGCTAAATGCAAATAGCATGTCAAACATATCTGAATCTAGCACATGATTTCAATTAGATGAACATGGTAAGTAAACCTCTTATTGACCTAGTTTCATTAACAAGAGTGTTGATAGGGCTAACTAGATAAGATAATCCAAATTTTGACCCATTTGTATAAACTATTTCAATAGATAACTTGTTGCATATGCCCATTATTGAATAAGTGTCTTCAACCTCTACACTAAATAGTGAGCCAAACATAGTAGAAATGTGAAAACAACATCCAGTCTTGATCAAAGTGGTACTAATGCAAAAAAAACTAGCCAAAAACATGTGCCTATAGTGAATCCCATGCATAGATCATCATATCAAGGAATAGAGGTTTCTACACCCCAAACTCAACCAGGTGCTTCTTCGAGTACATAACCTACAAGATTAGGTAATCAAAAAATAGCCAATGTCACACCTCAATGATAGAATGTGATGAATCCTACTCCCCCTCAACCTATAGCAAGTGGTATTCCACAATATCAAACATAATCTAGTGTCTCAATACAAAAAAAGGATGAATACATCACCACCTAAATTAGGGGAAACTAATGTTCTACCTTACTAGGTAATGATGAACATACCTCTTTAGTCATAGAATAATATGCCAATCCAAACCAAGCAATGACTAGTCAACAACATGTAAATATTTTTCAATGACAGATGTTGAATCTACAACCTAATTTCACTTCCTCATAGGGATTTATGCAACAAGGAGGTCCTCTTTTTTCTTAGGTACCTACTAGACAACCATTGGTTCAAATGCACCATAAATATAGAGATAAGGTCTTGGTCCATAAGGTCCCACTCAACAAAAAGGTTTGATTAATTGACATCATGTCCATTTTTAACCATAGTAGACACAATATAATTATATGCCTCCATCCCAACCACAAAATCCTCTAATTAAAACCTTTATCACCAACCCAAACTAGACTATCTCGTAGCCAAATGTGTAATTTCAAGTACATCCTAATCCATGTATTCATATTCCTAGTCCATTTCCCAACCAAACCAATATACCTAAATAGTTGTCTCCATTATACCTTGGTCAAAGTGTTCCACTTGTGACCTCTTAACCATATATCCAAACCCAAATTCTCTCTCAAACCAATATCCCTTCTAGTTTCCTATCCCAAAAATTGCAACAGATGAAGGATGTAATTGCTACCATTTAGGCTAGGAAGTAGACCAAAAAATTCAAATTGGATGGCATATGTTCATATCTATTCAAAATGGAGTATTTTTATATACCGTTTCTTCCAAGATATGAACCATAAAAAAATGATAAATATAAAGGGAAAGGTGATCCTAAGGCTCATTTGATTGAATTCTTTGTCACAAGTCAACTAGTGGTATATAATGACATATACATTCTGATTTTGTTTCTAAGGAGCTTGGTTGGACAACCCTTTGAGTGGTTTTTAAATTTTTCAAAAAACTTAGTAGTGGATTTTTTTCATCTTTTAGATAAGTTTGTGTAGTACTTTTCCCATAATCTCGAACATGAGATTTCATTAGCAGACCTAACGTAAGCAAAGCAAAAAGATAGTGAGAGTGTTTCAAGTTATTTAAAGTGATGGAAAGACCTTACAAAACAATTCATCCATATTTAACTAGATAAATAATTAGCCACTATGTTTACCAAAAATTTGCATAGTGAGATAGCTTACCATCTAAAACTATAATGTGCACATACCTTCAAGGAAATCATTGATAAAGTTCTATTGATCAAGTGGGCACTCATAAATAGAGAATTCATCAAGATTAATTTAATTAGTCAAAATAAAGGTACTAATTAGGTAAATGACCAACATCCCATTCAAGTACTAGCATCACAATTGGCATAGGCCAATAACCATAAAAGATCAAAGTAATTCAACCACAATAAGAATGTTGTGGGAAATGGAGTAACTGAATCTCATCATGTGTAAATGGTGAAAACATAATTTTCACCACCTTTTCACCTTAATCCTATCTAGAAACCTCTCCAATGAATATTGTAAGTGTAACAACCAAGACTTGTACAACAAATATAGAAATCATTACCATTACAAACCCCTCCTCCTAGAAGAATCATCCATGTACATCATGTCTTTAGTGACCAAGGAGAACCTATTGAGTCTATATTTTTAAAGCTTGTTGATACTAATATGATTAGTTATCCCATACCAAAGAACTATATGCAAGGCATTCCTTATCTTGATTGGTATCATGAAAATGAATTTTGTGACTATCATCAGGTCAATGGGAAAATCTATGAAGATGTGTTCAAATCAAGCATTTAATCAAGAATATGTTGGAAAATGGGGAGATAAAATTAGATAATGGTGATTAAAATTCCTATCAAACTCTTGGGATCTATCAAAATCCCTTTCCTTAATATAACAATCACAATGACCAATGCAACAACAACATCAACAATATCAAAATCAAAGGTTGAATTAGTAGAATCAAAAAATCAATAGCTAAACCCATAACAACAAAATAATGGACAAAACCAAGGTCAAAATGTTAAAAACCAACAAACCTACCATGTAGTTTCACATGACTACAATAGGGTTGTAAGTCATATTACAGGGGGTAGCATTAACACCATTTCCATTAATCCTAGACCAAACACTAATCAAACTAGACCATTGCTAAACAACAATATTCAACCAAGTCACATGGATAATTCTTCTTTGACCTAGGAGTGCATATAGGCAAACTTGTAAACTAGGACTTCCCCTTTTGAATCTTATAGTGATAACTTGTCCTTGGCATGTGACCGCATGCAAGTGCATTAGTAACCAAAACTTGTCATGTTTGGTTCCAAAACATTCCTATCATTGGTTAGCAATAATGGTTTAGTATTTAATCTTGATTATGAAATCACAACTCAGAAGTCAAAGATTACTATCCTAGGCCCATAACTATCCACCACTTTGCCTATCATCCAACCAACCATTCAATTACTGACCAAGATAAGAAGTTTGATATTGTGTAACAATTGTAGAAGACACCAAAAAAAATTATATCTTAGATTTGTTGCAAACAACAATAGTCTATAAGAACATCTTGAATGAGTTTTTGACCTAATCCACTATTACTAGTGACATATCCCCAGATAAATTTTAAGCTTTGGTTGGACACCTAGCTCTAGCCCAACAAGTCACATTCAACCAAAGAATAAGTCTTCCCTTGGCCCACTCTATAATAACCCATTACACATAGAAGTTTGTATCAGATGGTATAAAGTGAAACATGTCCTTATAGACAATGGATCTAGCCTTAGCATAGTGTCTCTATAGCTCATCAAGCTTCTTGGGTACACAATGGTAGATCTCTAACCATAAATAATAACTATCAAAGCCTATGATAATAAAGAAAGAGAGTCATAGGGCACCATTAGTTTTCCAATTATCATTTGGCCTTTAACCCATGATACACTTTTTCATGTTATATCTTGAGTTATCATACAACATGCTTCTAGGTAGGCCTTGGTTACATGAAATTCATGCAGTACCATCAACACCACACCAATGTATCAAGTTTTCACACTCAAGGATAGAAGTAAATATTCCAAGAGATTTACACCCATATGAACACTGCAAGCATCTTGAGGCCAAATTTCAAATTTATAATTATCAATATGGTATGAATCTATGTTCTAAATAGGAGAAAGGAAAGGCCATACATATTGATCTTTCACTAGATAATTCCATAGATCCTAATACCTTGGATTCCCTTTCCCACATGCAACCTCTTGAATCTTCTAATCATTTCACCATTTCAAATAATGGACTGGGAGAATATGTGACCCATGATACATTTTACATTGCTAATCTTCCTCAAAATTTGAAAACCTTTGGGCTACCTAAAGTTATCCCACATATGCATTGGCAACAAAAGAACAAAGATAAGTGACCTACCACATTTGTACCAACATCTAGCCTAAGACTTGACCCTCTTGAAGGGGATGACTCATGGTTATACAATGATAACCAATATGATTATTATAAAAATAAAAATTATCCTATTCCTAATATGATCATGGAGTGTCATAATTATAAAGGAAGAGGCCTTAGATCGAATCATTAAGGAACCATTGAGCTAATTTCTATTACTAAGTATAAAACACCTTATGGACTTAGATTTAAACTGTTTGGGGGTGACCCCACATATCTTATTCAAACTTCATCACCAGTGACTAGTGATGATAATGCTAACAATGAATAAGAGTCTGATCATATCCTTACCTTTGATAGCCTAGCTAAAACCAACCTATTTGATAACAATTCCATGCCATTTATACCCTTACCCAAGCCATTCATCACAATTCATTACCATTATATTATCCCCAAATGATAGATTAGGATCAACAAGAATCCATTATACCAATTGATGATTTCTAGAATGATGAGGCATTATGTGATTTCTTAGGCCTTAGAGACAATGTTCCATTGGGAGATCACAAATCAAGATTCTCAATCACATTAGATCCTATGGCCTATTTTAGAGAGCATGTGAACACCCTTAGCCAAAAAAAATAAGTAAAACATTGAGGTCCCAAAGTGAAAACCTCTTTGAGGTGCTTTTTGACTAGGGAAAAAGTAAAGATAAAGGCCAGTCTAGTGGTGAAAACTTGTTTCAAGTGCCATTAGATGGGGGTGTTCATTCTTCTTTGAATTTAGACTAGGAGACCACCAATGACAAACTTGCATGTGGATCATAGTTAAACATTGAGCAATAACAAGTATTTAATCAAATACTTCAAGAATTTCTAAAAAAAATTGTTACATGGCTAGATCTCCCACTAGGGGACTCAAATTGATCATGCATGGGAGAAGTTAAAGAGGAAGTCCTAAAAAAGGACCCTAACATAGGCTAATAGTTCAAGTCACTGCCTACTAGCTTGTAATATAGCTTAACCCTTCTAGTCAAAGATATAGTAGAGGTAAATATCAAGACTCCATCAATCCTAAAATGGATAAAATTAGGATCGTCTCTCACTGAGGAGGAATGTGACATCTTTACAACTTTGTTGAGAGAGTTTATGGATATTTTTGCATGAGCCTATTCTAACATGCCAGGTTTATGCCTTGCCTTAGTTCTACACCACCTTATGGTTAATCCTGATGCCAAATGGTAAAACAAAAGCTTCATAAGATGAATCCTTGCATTTTTGTATTAGTAAAGAAAGAGTTGGAAAAAATCTTAGAAGCAGGATGTATCTGATCCATTGACGACTCAGAATGGATCTCTAATGTGGTACTTATTAGTAAGAAGCTAGAAGGGATTATAATTTGTACTAATTTTTGAGACATCAACAAAGCTTGTACCAAAGATGATTTTCCCTTTCCTAATATCAATGTGATCATTGACTCCATAGCTACTTATGAAATTATTTCACTCATGGATGGTTTTTTAGGATACAACTAGATCATAATAACACTAGAAGACTAACATAAAACAACATTCACCACTCCATGGGGAATATTTTATTATCATGTGATGTCATTTGGTCTTAAGAATAATAGAGATATGTATCAAAGGGCCATGACTATCATATTCCATGATATGTTGCATGATATTATTAAAAATTGATGACATATTAGGAAAATATAAAACTAGAGCTGACGATCTAGTAGTGTTTCATAAGATATTTGAAAGACTATGGGAGTGCAAAGTCAGGGTAAATCTAGATAAATGTGTGTTTTGTGTAACTTCAAGAAAACTATTTGGCTTCATTATGTCTCATAGAGGTATTGAAGTTAATCTAGCTAAAGTCCATACTATAACCAAGATGCCACCACTAACCAATGTAAAGCAACTCCATAATTTGTAGGGTAAGATCTAGTCAATCCAATGTTTCATCTCTTAACTAGCAGATAAGTGACATCCATTTACACACCTTTTAAAGAAAGGAGATGAATTCCACTGGGATGATCACTACCAATTATTTTTTTAATATCTTAAAGATTATCTTGTCAATCCATGCTATTTTATTACCTCCTATGTTAGGAAAGCCATTCTTATTATACTTATCAGCTACTGACCATGCTCTAGGGGAACTCTTGGCTTGACATGATAATAAAGGAAAGGAACATGTTGTATACTACTTAAGTCATACCTTGGTTACATATGAACATAACTATGCACATGTTGAAAAAGCTTGCCTTGCCAAAGTTATCATAGCTCAGAAACTATGTCATTACATTTTGAATAATAAGACCATGGTCATTTCAAAGGTAGATCCACTTAAGTATCTACTATCTAAAGAAAACTTTCAAGGAAGAATGGATAATGTATCATGCTTCTCATTGAGTTTGGCATATAGTATGTCAATCAGAAGGCAATCAAAGGATAAGTTCTTATAGATCAACTTGTTGAAGCACCTCTCATGGACACATAGCCACTCAAGTTTCAATTTATTGATGACTCCATCATGACCATAATGGACACACCCCTTGAGGAGCAACCCTAAAAACTATATTTTGAAGGTTTATTCACTACTCATGGATAGGGGGTCAACCTATTTATTTTTACATAATAGGGGGATATAATCCTTTAATCATTTAGAAATAGATTTCCTTATACAAACAACATGGCCGAGTATGAAGCACTTGTTTCATGACTTTGACAAGTAGTGAATTGGAATACATATCATCTTCAAGTTTATAGTGATTCTTAGTTAATCATCAATCAAGTCATAAATCATTTTTAGACCAAAGATGACATGTTGATTCCATATAAAGCCATGGTTGACACTCTTAAAAAGCAAATTTCCAACATTCAGTTTGAGCACATACCAAGGGCTAGTAATAGAACTATAGATGTCATGTCTACTATTGGCTCTCTAATTTGACAAATAGATAAAGCTAGAGAGTATCAATTCCTCATCAAAAATTTGTTAGCACCAACTAATGAACCTTCCACCATTGCCATGATTTGTGATATTTTTGGTCCTACTTCTATCTAGTACTCAGACCTTTACAAATACCTTAATGACCAATTTTTACCACATAACCTCTCTCAAAAATAAACCAAAGCCTTCATGCATCATTCAACTCATTCTACTTTACTTGGATCCACTCTTTACCATCATAGTTTTGATGGAACTTTGCTTCATTGTTTAACTTCAATAGAGTCTACACTAGCATTAAGAGAAGTTCATGAAGGAGTATATGGATCCCATTCTAGCGGGGTATTCCTATCCAAAAATATCTTATCTACTAGTTATTATTGGCCCACAATGGATGCAGATGCCACTGCATATGTAAATAAATGTGAAAAATGTTAATGGCATGCTAATTTGATGCATGCCTAAGTAAAAACTCTAAAATTGATGTTGACACCATGTCAATTTTCTATGTGGGGACTTGACCTCATTAGGAAGATTAACCCCACTTCATTTCATGGCCATAAACATATCCTTACCACCACTGAATATTTCACTATGTGGGTTGAAGCTATACCCCTCACTTACATGACTAAAGAGAAAATTTCTAAATTCATCTTCAACCATCTCATATACTACTATGATATCTCCTCTGACATTATATCTGATAATATAGGATAATTCAAGAACAAAGTTGTAGATCGGTTATGTACAGAATACAACATCACCCAATTGTTTTCTATAGCATATTACCCTCAAGGTAATGACCAAGCCAAAGTATCTAATAAAACCATTGTCAACATTCTCAAAAATATTGTCAATTATGTCAATCATGATTGGCACCTCCATATATTCATTTCCCTTTAGGCATATCATACCAATCATCATACCTTGACATGAACCACTCCATACTCACTTGTTTATGGTATTGAAGCCACCCTTACCATTGAGGTCAAATTGGCTTCATTATGTATCTCTTTCAAGCATGTTTTGGATGATAATGACTATCTAGTAGCTCACCTATAAGAGCTAGATATACTTGATGAAAAATGCATAGCCATGCTCAATAATATTTAAGCATATCAAAACTGACTCAAAAGCCACTATAATTAGCATGTTAAGTATCAAACATTTAAACTGGGTGATCTTGTTCTTAAAGAAAACCAAAATAATACCATGGCTAAGAAGAAACATAAAGGGAAATTCAAACAAAACTAGATAGGGCCTTTCATCATCACTATAGATTATGGATGAGGAGTGTACAGGCTTGCCACACCAGATGGTGATAAACTTCTAGAGCCAGTAAATATTATTCATCTCAAGTAGTACTATGCTTGAATGCTAAGGTGTATTATCTATAAGGACCATTTTAGTTATGCCATTTTGACACTATTCTTATTTGTACAATTACTAGCCTTATCCATCCTCTTTTCAATATCCACTTTCCATTTATGACCTACCAACCCAGTGTGTTCTAAAGCCTAGCTCATTTAGCCTTAGTTTTTGCCATTCATTACGCATTTTTAGCATATATATATCTTATCAATTTCATCAATTGGTTTAAGTATTTCAGATAGATATCATTTTTTGGGATAATGTGATAGAAGTTTTAGTAGTTTCATCCTTTGTTTGTTAGTCCTTTTTTACCACTAGTATAGTTACTAATTATAACCACCTTTGGGAAAATTAGTACCATTAACCTATGTCATTATGTCATAGTTATAACAACCTACGGAAAAAATAGGGGAAACACTAAGCCCTGATGTACAATGTTACCACTTCTTATGCCATGTTGTTCTTTTTTAACAACTATGCCTATTTTGTCTGAATTGGATACCAAACTAGTCGAATTTCTCCACTGTAAGGCAAAACTACAATGACTTGAGGTCCTACTCTAGGACTATGTAGGCAGTGCTCAATACTTGTTGAGGTCAGCTCAGTCACCCTTTTACCCACACTCTCACTATTTTGTGAGCAACCAAAGCATGAATGCTCTTATTATTTTATGAGCTTGAACCATTTGGTGTCTTGTCATTCTTGATCAAGTTGAGATACCTTCAAAACACTTCTAATTTTTTTTGAAAAATCATTAGAAAAGAACAAAAACATTGACCACTTATTTTCCTTAAGGATTCAAGGAACCCTTACTAAGTTACAAGAAAATCACTTGTCATTTAGTTTCCCCATCCTTCTTGACCTTTTTCTCTCATGCACTTGCCATTTTGCAAGACCATTTCTATTCTTCTATCACATCCATTCTATTTTTTTTTCCTTAGGTATCACATTCTTCCCATTCCCTAAGAGAATTACATTTTCCTTGAAGTTTTTTATTGGATATTACATCCATGAAACTATGTATCTAGCATCCACTTGCCTCATGCATATAGAGATAGCTTGGCCACCCCCTTTCTTTTTCTTCTATTCTCCCATTTTTTAATGTTTGTTAAGTTGTCACCTATTTTCTAGGGGCAATGTTTGTAGGGTTTTTATTATATTGTTTGTTTATTTTTTAATTTTGTTTGTTTGTCTACTTATTTGTTTATTTTTGACACTATTTCCTTAATTTAATTTATATGTGTTTATTGGGTGATTCCTTACCCTCACTTATACTTGAATCCATCCATATTCATATGTTTACATTTTCATCATGGTTTCTATCATTTGGTGCATTATTTTTTTACTAACTATTGGATTGTTGGAGTTAGTTCTTATGCATATTTTAGCCAATTATTTATGATGTTCTATCATAAAGCCTACCATCACATGCTACAAAAAACCTCAAATACAAGAAGTCTATTCAAAAATGGTGGCATCTCTTTAGCACTAACATCCTAATTCCACTCCCAATCATATCCCAAATAGATTAATTAACCATAAAATAATTTCAACCTTTATTAGTTCAGATGAACATCTCCCTACTAGTAGGTTGGTCCATTTCATCATTACCCTCTATGTCAAGTTATCATCATCCTCGACCATGTTTATCATGTTTTCCATAATCAAGGTCCAATGATTATAACCACCTATGGGTAAATCATTTCATACCATCCCACTTGCATTTCTCAATGATTATAACCACCTTTGGGAAAATCATTGTGTTGTTACCACTTTACTATTTTTACCTGTATAGGGGCACGTTATTATCTTATTTGACTATCCCAACTAGGGCAGCTCCATCTTCTCAATGATTATAACTACCTTTGAGAAAATCATTATGTTATCATACCACCTTGCCACTATTGGGGTATAATGCTTATAACTACCTTTGAGAAAATCATTGCACACCATCCCACTTGCATTCTCAATTATTTTGACTACTTTTTTCACTATCATTGTGTTTTCATGTTATCATCTTTCCTATCTTTGGTCCCCTCATTTCACTTCTTTATTTTTGAGGAACCATTTGTCAACTTACTTGTGACAACCATTCCCTTGAGGGGCCATCATATAATTAGTTTATCATCATTGTAGTTATAGGCATACAAGACTTTTTCATTATTTTAAAAGATGTTACTATGTTTATAGCTTGCAACACCTTCCTAAGTAGGGGCAAACTGTAGACACCTAAAACTGGCCACCGATAACCTCCAATCAAGCTTTTGACCAATTTCCACCAAAACACACAATTTGGCCTAAAAACACTAACACATGGTAAATGATGTGAAATTGACATATTCAAGTTCTAATTTTTCCCAAGGTATCCCTATATGGGGTAATACAATTTATGAGCCAGCTAACTTTGATTAGATCAGTTCAAATCAAAATAATAATTTCACACCCACATGCTCCGTATTACTCTTTCCTATCAAATATTTTACACAAGACTCATACCTTTATTATTTTTTATTGGAAACATCCTAAATGGAAATTCACATCCAACACATCTGACAGTGACTTCCAATTCTAATCTAATCAAATTTAAGACCAATAACAAGACATTTTCATCAATTTGGTAATTTGTGCTTAATCATTCTTAGGAGATAATTAACCCAAATCAAGGCCTAATAAAAAATTCCATGGAAACTTGTTGAAAACATATTTTTAAAAATGAATATTGAATATCTGCATCATCAAGTGACCTCATTTCTTGGGAAGACATCCCTAGGCCATAAATGCCATAAATATCAAGATTCATGCCTTCCATACCTCATCAATGCCTTCCATGCCTCTTAATTTCCCCTTCTTCTAATGTCGTGATGAGATAATTAAAAACTTAATTCCAAAAATTGAATTAACCCTCAACCACACATCTCAATCTTGAGATGGAAGGTTGATGTTGATTATGATCAAATCCAAAAATCTATAAATAAGAAGCCTCAAAACATCATTTCTAAGCTTAATTTGTGCAAAGTTATAATTCAAGATTGGTTCCAAAAGCTTCATGCAACTAGTGTTACAATGAAAAATTGATTCCAACCCAAGCCAAAGCTACAAGACAAAGGTGACAAGGAGAGATGGAGGTAGCCAAGCTTCTATTTCCAAGGACTTCATGAGCACAAGCTAAGCAAGCCACTACTACAAAGGCATTTGGAGCATCCAAGGAAGGTGAATGAACTATTGTATTTAATCCCTTACTTTCCAATTGTGCTTGTCATTTGATTTTGTTAACTAATCTCTCCCTAGTGTCTAGGCCTAGAGATGTTAAGTTATTAGTATGTTTATTTCATTTTGTTTTCATTTTGGAACTAACACCATACTAACCATCCTCTCTTGATTTAAATTCCTATATCACATCATACACCCTTAAGATTCCACTATTTTAGTATCATGTGATTTTAATGTATGCTAATAGCTTATATTTGGTCAGCCAAGTAATAATTTTCATGATTGCATGTTTATTTCCTAAAATTTGTAAAATGTTTAAAATTTATGAAATAAAATGTGTTAAATTTATATACAATAAACCTAAGGGTGATATTAATAATGGTGCACTACTCTCTTTATTAACATATATTGCATGAACATTAAATATTAAATTCTTCCACTTACTACTTGATAGGAAAAACCATACACCAATCATTTTATTCCTCCTCCCCCTAAACCTACAGTAGTGATAACTACCATCACTCCCCTATTATTTTCTCAAGGATTATATTAGATATAGAGGTCCATGCTATCACACCAGAAATAGGTAGGGTGCATACTAATTTATAATATTTCATGAATATTGAGTAATAAATATTTAGTGTTTTTGATTATAAATAAAAATCATCCTAATTCATGTGAGGTAGTGTGCCTAGTTTAAAAATCCATGATAAAACTCAATCATTAAATGAATTTACTCAGAGTGCAGCCATTCCTACATATATAAGTTAAAAAAAAAAGTGTAATCCTGATCTCTAAATTTTTTTTAAGTTGAATATAATCTTTCACATGCATAAATTATTAAACTTGATATTGTATATTACATTTCTAGTTCCCTGTTGATCAAATTTTGACCTCAAGTCAAAATTAGTCACAACCTCTCGGTTGAAATTTCATAAGTTTTTGAAAAAATTGTATATGGTATTATTATGGCCTTAAATGGTCCTAAAGAGTTTCATATGGTCATATTTGTCTTTGTCCAACCTTGTGAAAATTATGGTCTTATGTATACTTATCTAGTCCTAGGGGTCAATTACAAGGTCTTGATGTTGTCAAACATGGTCAAAGGTTTGGTATGGTTTGAATTCATATTATCATGAATTAACCTTTTATTATGTTTTATTGTGCTAAAACGATAATTTGGCCACCTTTTAGCCTATTTGGAGGAGTGTCACATTCCATATTAAAATAAGAACTTTTAAATAGTACAAATAATGTACCTAATGTTATAAATAGGTTAGATAATGTTAAGGGATAGTCACAAACTAACAAAATTTGTAGTCTAATGTCTAAACTAGGCAAAACGACACTTTACAAGCACTTTTGGGTAATTGTATGGCCTTGAAAGATCACTTATTATTTGAGAATATCTTAAGTGTGTCACATGGGATCCATTAGATCATTTTAAGTCCTTATAAAAATTTATAAGTTGAACAATTACTTTAGGCATTCTCTCTCCTCCATCAGTGCCTTCACAAGCTTAGAAAGGCAAAATTGAAGGGGATGGTATGACTAGGAGAGAGAGAGTTATGAGATGAAAATTTGTCTATTTTTAGGGGTCATATTAATATTTTAATTATTTTTATACTCATTTCCTTTGATTTATGAACAATTTCTAACATTGACATTAGGTGACTATGTCATCTCCATCTAAGCAGGGTTTGTTCTTGAATCTATTTCTCCACTTCAAAATTTGGTGGATAAGAATGGTTTTGAGGTTTTTTTTTTAGAGTTAAAATAGATAAATTTAATGGTGATTTAATCAACTAACTCATATCTATGAAGTTTCTTTAATTAGAGTAAAAGTGTCTTGATGTACAAGGTGTTTCAATCAATCCTACTACATGTTTTGATTTTCTTGATATATTTATCATCTTTATAGGTTCAAAATTATTAAAAATTCATGTAATATACCTCAAATTAATAATACTCATGTAATATCCCATGAATTTGTTTCTTGTAGGCAATCCTCAAGTGTTATACTCTTTGGAGACATGGTTTGTGTTATACAGTCCTCTATAGGTTTAATTGCCAAATTTGGATAAGATATCATAGAATAAGGTTCCAAGATAAAATTTTACCATTGTGATAACGATAATATGAAGATATTATTCCAATTACACCATCCAATGAGAGTCATAAGTGTTTATTCCATATAAAAGCTTGTATGAACTATAGAAATAGGTTGAATATGCCATAATATTGGGTTAGAAAGTGTAATCCATGGAGAGAGACGAATTTGACCCCTAAACACTTGCATAAGTCTTCATATACTTCTTTTGGCATGAATAGACTCATGAGAGATTCTAAGACTACACACAGACCTTACCATGGGCTAACTATACCTATAGGTCTATATGGACTATAGAGAAATGTTGAAGGTAATTTGAAGCATGGTTAAAGGGCCTATAATCCATTGAAAGAGTGAAAATATAGTGGGATAATATTGATAATGATAATATGCCAAAAGGGTCAAAAAACCTAGTAGGTTCCCTTAACAGCCTATGAAAGGAAGGTCACCTATAAGCCTTAGACTTATAGGTCCTCATTTTTAACTTATTTATATTTTTAATAAACAAAAAAATAATTAAAAAACAAGATTGAATCATATAAATTGCAGGTAGGAAGTGTCACAAACTCATGGGAACATCTAAGTGCTTACAAGTCAAGAGACTAAATTCATAACCCTAAGAGACCACCAATAGGTATGTGCATGAAAGAAAGTGAGAATTTGTTTGAAAATTACATAAAATGAATTATAATACCTTGAAATATAATTAAATTAACTCTTTTGAGGTTTTAACATCTTTGAAGTATCATGACTAGGTAGGAGAAGGTCAATGTGCAGGTAAAACACTCTAATCACCAAAATGCCACCTATAGTTATAGACAAGAGAAGGAAAGTGTATAATATTGAATGTATGGTTATAAAAGTGTCATAAGAAGACAATGAAATATATTATAGGGTGAATGAAAATTCATAAATTTTACTTATCAAAGCACCATGATAGTGAGAGGACTAAGTGTCAAGCTTAATGCTCAAATAGCCCACTAAAACCTATAGGTTGCTAAAGAGATAATTGGTCTTAATATTGAGGAATGGTTAAATGGAGTATGAAAAGAGATATGAGACTAATTTTTATTTAAAAAAAAATCCAAGTGTCACTAATAGGGTTATTATCAAGAAGGTGAAAAACTAAACAAATAATGCAGTCAAAATCATCCTAAAAGTCACCTACAGTTTACTAAGAGAAGGTAGGCTGGTTCCAAGCTTGAGTAAGGAAAAAAACATGATGAAATGATTTAATTTATATCTTATTTAGACAATAATGTCATAATTATATATTAAAATTAAATTAAACATGATGAATCTGGTCAAAATTGAGTTCCAAACCCCTATACATAGTCAGATAGCAACCTACAGGTCTACCTACTCTTTATGAGAGTTTTGATTGATTGAGGAAAGGGTGAGGTATATGGAAAGGTATAAAGGGATGAAATTAGTTTATAATTGTTTTATAAATTTCATTAACATATCATTTAAACCCTCAAACTTGATAGTAAGGGTATAGATATTAAAACCCTATTTAGGCCTAATGAGCCTAATTCTCACATATAGGCAGACCCAAGTGTAGTCAATGAGAGGAAGGTTGGTGAAAGTGGTATGAAGGTTTAGAAGATGTTGATAAGTTAAAGATGATATTTTATATTCTTAATTATCATCCATGGATAGATAAATAAAGAAAGGTCAGTTTGACCTCTTAAAACCTTCTTCAAACTCCCCTAACATAAAGACAACATTTTAAGGTAGGTTTTCTCCCACTTGATGTGACATTGACCATATGCATAGAGATAAAATGTTTTTATGGATGGTATTATGTTATCCACACTCATTATTGAGGCATAAATTTTTGTATTGAGACCTTGACCTACATGAACAAAGACTAAGATCATCAACCCATCTCAAATGGCTTGATTGCAACCTAAGGAGCACCTTCTCACACATAGAACTTTCATAAAGTTTTTAATGGTAACTTGTGGTGTTTTTAGGTGATTTATGGGTCTCATAAAAACAATATTGTGTAATTATTATATATAAATAACATCTTTTATTTATTAATAATCCTTACTAATGAAACATGAATAAAACCCTCCTAAAACCCTGATAATGACTAGTTAAGAGAAATAGACCTCTAAATCACTTGTAATTACATAGTTTAATCTTGAAAACTATTCAATTTTATTTATGACTCCATTTAGGCTATCCAAATTTATGTTTTCCATACTTTTAGTTGTACAAACTATAATAAATGCCATGTTTTGCATGGTTTTGGTGTTTTTTGAGGGTATTGAGAAAATGATAAATTTACAATAATTTTAATATTTAATTTGTGATTTTTTACACATATTAAAGCACAAATATCATAATATTATATTATATAATTGTTAAAACAAATTTCATTTTCTAATGTAGTCTCAAACAGGACTAAAATAAGACTAGGTGGCAAGGTCATTTCATGGTTCTCACACTTTCAAAAGGCATCATGGCCTAAAAATTGGAATGGAGGTTGGTTATATCCTATATAAATTTAATAACATTATTTTTGGTGCTTTAAGACCTATGGGAGAGGTCTGGATCATAAAAAAGGGGTTCTAGGCTAGGAGGCCTAATTGAGACCTTATTAAAGAGAGAGAAAGGTAAGAAAAATGGATTTCTACGTAGAATCTAAACATGGAATTTGAAATGAATATGTAAGGACATACTAGGTACTATAATATTTATACAATTTTTAATTACCCTCCATATATTCTCTTACAAAAGGATGTTTACATTTTTTAGGGCTACAAGAAAAATAGGCTTAGTAAGAGATTGAAGAGAAAAATGGAGTCTTTAGAGTTATTATACAAAAAAATGTATTTTTTGAGGTCTGATTATATATTTTAAGTAAATCCATGGAGATAGAGCAAATTGGTGAATATGAACTTGAGTTTTGGGCCACTTGGAGCTAGCTAGGTGTAGGAAATGGGGAGTTTCAAGACACCTATGCATATTAATGATGAAATGTCAGATCATAGGAGTTTTATAAAGCATGATAAGTTTCAAATGAGTTATTATAAATGAATAAATATTGAATTAATGATTTATTACTCCATTTTTAACTCTTCTTATGCAAGGAATGGTATTTTTCAAGAAGCTAATCAAGGTGTCAAGCCAAGTTTTAACTCCTACACCATATGGAGGGTCAGAGCATATTTAAGAGTGAGACACATGTATTTGGAAGTATATTTAGGAATTTTATATAAATCCTTTATTTTTTAAATTCATGATGACACTTTTTAATCTCCTTCTTATATGCCCCTCTCTCTCTCTCTTCATAATTCTCTATATAAGAAACCACTTTTGGCTTTGTAAACCCTCCACATATATTATGGTGAATCCCTACTAGTTTGAGTACTTATTTTGACTTTGAATAAATTATTTAAATCTGGTTTTGAATTCTCAAGTTATTGTCTAAATGTGTGAAGTATTTCATAGTTAAATGGCAAGTGATAGTCATCTTTCCTAGTGTTCATCTATCTCTTTCATGTTTTGTACATGTAGTATACACTATAACAAGTCACATAAAGTGTATATATTATTATTGTATGTACTTAAGTGTAAGGAAGAGTCCTAGTGTCTACAATCAGACCTCCTTATTCATCCACCTTAATAAATGCATTATCTTACCTTCATATTGAAATATTTATGTTAGAGAAACCTTGGGTGTTGAGATAATTTTTGTGAATCACTTTTCATAGTGCAAGTTCATGGTAATCCTATGGAGTTAAAATTGGTGAATCACATCTATTAGGTTAGTTTTAATTTCTTCTATAACTTTTTTTCAAATCAAATTGACTAGTGGTTAGTTGTAGTTGTGGTGAAAGGGAGCTAGCCCTTATATCTAGAGACTCATCTCTCCCATCAGTCACCCACAACTTGAGAGATGTTTCCATGTTACATAAAATTGAAGGAAGATAGATTATACATCATTTGGGGTGAAAATTTTATTCATAAATATTTTTTCAGACTTTGTGGGACTCATTATCCAAGAATTTGTCAAAGGTGAATGTTAAACTTGGAAATTTAAAGTTGTAAGGATTCCTTCATGTAACATTTGGAAACTCCAACACCCATTGACTCCTAGATGCAAACTAGTGCCTCATTTTCATGCCTAAAACTAACAAAATATCATATAATAAAGGCATTCCATTTGACCTTTTAGAGATACATTACTATTCTTCTAGAGTAAAGAGATTTGCTAATACCCATCCATACTTTAAAAAGTCTTTTGTTGCTCACTCACCCATTAGGAAGATCTTTATTCTAGATTATCCAAGTTATTCTAAGAATAGTAACATGGATATAAAACTAACTTTTGTTACATTAAATGGTAAAATTCCTTTATCCCTTTCTCACTAAAATGTCATCCCTATGTCATCCTTCAAAAGTGTGCCTTCATACATAGGAGAAGTAACCACTAATCCTATTGAGCACATAAGAAACATTGTAAATTTTTGAAATATTCATAACATCACTAAATAATATGTTTCCATTAGGTTGTTGGATATCTATTTTAAGGGAAACACACTTTATTGATATGGAAATTTGGATCCTAACTGTATCACTACATGGGATGAGTTGGGTGATGCTTTGAGAAGGAGGTTTGAAGACAAATTTGACCACTTGTCTTTCACTAAGAAACTGAACATAATATAAAGAGCACCTCAAGAGGCACTTTAATAATTAAACACAAGGTTCTGAAAGACTTGGGATAGGGTCCCACTCTTGTTAAGGCCTATTTCTCATAATGTTCTCTTTTACTATCTCAAGGATTTCAATTGTGATATCCCTATGATGATTCAATCCATGGGAGGGGATAATTTACCTAATTTTTATGAGATTTCCATAAAGGCTGAAAACTACCTTATTCAAGATGGTAAAATATCTTCTATACCTCCCATGCCTTTGTTTCTTTATGTGTAATCTCCTATTCCTACTATTTATCTTATCCCCACACCCAAGCACAAGTAAGATTCCCCTAATCATCCAAGCAAGAAAAAAGAGGAATATATGATTAAATATCTTAGATAATAGGTAAAAGACCTTAAGATGAAAAATTAACATATGAAATTTAGGTCTCTTCAAGGCCCTTCTTATCCCTATCATTACTACCAATCTCTTAGACAACCTTTTCAAGGTCAATATCAAGGATAGGGGAAGATAATTCAAGTGAGGAAATATAATGGGAAAAATCAATATGTTCCTTATACTTATAAATCACTTGTATCTATCCAAAATAACCTTATACAAGACAAAGGATAGAAACATTCATGGCACTAGCCTCATGACTCTTTCACTTACACAAGCGATGAATTAATTCAAGCCTATATGGATCAATGTAGAATAATACCTTATATAACTCAAGAGGAGATGCCTAACGGAGGAGAGAACCATGGAGGATATGTTCAATTAGGTATTGAATTGACGAATTACTATCAAGAAGACTCATGTGCAGTCAACTACCAAGGTGATCTTAACATTGGTTCAATCTCCATAGCTGGAAATACAAGGTCAAAGAAGAGAGTGTTGGAAGAATTCAAAGGATCAAGTGGTGTGATCTGAGTATGAAATATCAATCAAATAAATGGTAAGGTGTGATAAATAAATCTACCATGGCTCAAGTAAATTATAAAACTCAAAATGTTAGAGCTGTTTTTATGCCCTCTCCCACACATCAAGTTTCACAAGCTAGTGGTAGTGCTTTGTCTTCTAAAGTGCACAATAAATTTGGTAGTTATATAATGAATATTATGGAGAACATGAAAAATGTTCATGTAATCATCCCAATGTGTTAAACACTATCCATTCATGGTCAAATAGACCTACTTTGAAATGAACTCTCCAAGCTCAATGTATCATCTAGGAAGCCTAGTGAAAGAGGGGAAAATTTTATAATTAAAGTGAAGACAAAGGATGTCAATCTAATAAAATATGAAATCAAAGAAAAAAATACTCTATTATACTCTCCATCATCATTGATACTCATTGGTACAAAATTTCTTGATTATTAGTGGAACAAGCACATTAGTTATGCCCAAATAAGTGGCAAACAAGTTGAAGTTGAAGTATGAACCACATTCCAAGGGGGTGTTGTAGTTATATGGATCAACTACCAAGATGGTTGGAATTATCATAGGTTTAAAACTCACTCTCCATTATTTTCCTACATTATCCATCTCCCAAGATGTGGTCATTTTTTATGTGCTACATCACTTTACCCTTTACTTGTCAATGGACTTCACTAACAAGATTGGGGGCTATTTGACTTTAGATTGGTTATTTAAGACCAGGTATGGTGTTAAAGTCTCTATCAAGGCTTAACACTTAACTAAGTGTGATGTGTATCCATATATTCTTAATACTTCAAACATGTAATTCAACATCAATGATGAAGGAGACTATCCTAGTGATCAATAACCTTTGACATCTCTTGATGGCATAGCTAACTTATACCCTGATGAATGGGGAGTTGATTATCATGGATTTTATCCTAATAAGCTTATTGAAGAGACTGGTCTTGGAACATATATCATTCATGAAGAGGATTATGGATATCTTAAGGTAAGTCTTGGTGACCCCCTTTAACAAGTTGCATGGTGTAACTACTTTCTTCATATGGATGATGGTGATGAGTTTCCAAGTGTGTTAGAGCATAAAAATAAAGAAGATGATGCAATTATTCTTTCCCAAGAGGAAGAAGTTCATGAGTTTGAAATTCATGAAGAGTGTGATGATTAATGGATGTAGTACCATGTTATAGTGTAGGATTTTAAACAAGTGGCCCAACTCTCCTTCAAATGGAACATGAGATTGATAGTAAGGTCATTAGTAGACCTAATGAGCATGAAGATAATTTTCAATTCACTATAAATAATGTTGTATTCTTGGAGGAATGTAATAAGACAAAGGTAAAAATTTATGTGATTGAAGAGCAGTATAGGAAATAATATGATCCTTAAGCACTTGTAGATGTGTTTAAATATCAAGAAGGTAAGCATGAGGGTTCTAGACATCAATAAAAACATGGTCTAGATGAAAGTGAATTTGAGAAATATTTAATGACTCTTAATAAGTAGATTGACCAACATCAAATAAGCATTAAAGATATCAAGTAGTCTACACTATCAAGTAGAACTCAAGAGGAGATAAAAAGATCAGTCAATGGAGTTTCAAGTGATTCACTTGTAGATAACAGAGTTCCCATGAGTTATAAGTCATTTTATCACATTCACAATAAATTTTTATTTTATAAACATCCATCATATGGTGACTTTTTTGCATGCAGAAGCTACAACTCAAAGAATATGTTGAGGTCAATATATCCCCATTGTTGAAAAATGAGACCCTTATTCAATTTTACAAATTATGTTTTAAATTAACATTCAAACTGATCAAATTGAATTATTTAATACCATGTGTTACTTTAAATTTCATTGACATGTTAGCATATTTTCCTTATTTGACTTTATCTAATGTTGTTGACCTCATTATTGTGTTCCATGTGCCTGCTTAAGGGTTGATAATTTTTTAGGGTTTTGTCCTTTAAATGTCAAATTAAACCTTATTTGGTTAAATAATTTTATCTCAATTGATTCTTACATATTAACCTTTGTTCACAATTGATTAATTGATCTATGTTTAAGCAATTTTGAAAAACCTTGGTCTAATATGTTTTAACCTAGGTCTTTTAAATTAGATTCAAGTTTATATGGGATCAAATTTTCACATGAACATTTTAATTATGTCTTAGGCTTATTTTAAATTATATCGTAAAGTTATAATAATGTTTATTAACATGACTAAAAACTTAGGATAAAATTTTATAAGTCCTTTATAGCTTGAAACCCTCACCTAGTCTATTTTATTGTTCATTGGGACTAACTAAAAGTAGGGGTAGTTTATTATGTTTTAAACATAGTTTAAAACTTTAGCCTAAGTCCTAATTCTATTTATTAATAAAACTAAGACTTTAATCTAATTCTTTGATCCTATCTTTCTTTATGTTCCTTAAGCCCTAATTTAGTCTATTTGCATTACCTATAGGAATGAATTGACGTGAGGATGATAAGTGGTGAGATCTTAGAGCTCAATTCCAAGATCAATGGTGAGTGGAAAAAATCCTACAAAGGAGTGAGAAAATTCCAAGTGTCATGACCACTACCTATGGTTAAAACCTCATAAGTATTCTGAAGATCAATGGTACACATGCTAGAATATAGATCTAGATCAATGGTAAGCACAAATTCAACATGTCAAAGAAGTCCCAGGAGGAACAAGATGGTGACAAATTTCACCATCATAGTGAATATTAAGAATATCAATGGTACAAGTAGGGTAGGTTTAATAATACATAGATCAAAATCAAAGGTGCATGTTGATTTGTGTAAAGAAGATCCAATAGTGCAAGATGGAGCTAAGTTTTTTAAGATCCCATAATGAATGTGATAGTGATGCATGTCACAACCTTGTTGAATGCAATATAAATCAACCAATTGTGTTTAACCACTTTTATTGATATCTATGATAAACAATGGAGTTGATAATTCAAAAGGCCCAGATGGAATGAAAAGCCATTATGCGGCACCAAGGCATTAAGTGATGGAGTGTGTTTACAATAAGCATAAAAATCTTGTAGAACTATTAAGTGACACATTATTGGGAGATCAGATGAGGATCAATGGTTTGTGATAGAATAAAGGCTAGGAATACTTTTAATAAATTAAGAAATCATGTTTAATCAAGTTATGAGAGAGCATGATACAGTGACATGTGTCTAAAAATAATAAATAATCAAATTTCAAAAATTAATTAACAATATGACATGTTAATTCCACATAAGCAAGACAAGTCAGTTTGAAAGATCTTGTGGACCTGTATGTATGAAATGTATAAATATGTAATCTAAACATGATCTAAGTCACATAAGATGATTTTTTAAACTAGCTACCACCATTAAAGACCTACATAAACCTTTAAAAAATCACTAAGTATACAAGTTACCCTAATTTGTCTCTAATTCCACTGTAATTGACCCTAGAAGATTGAATTATTGTCTATAATTAGATAATTCAATCAAAACCAAAGCAATGTTAGAACATAAGCATGCTTTAAAGGAGGATGTTGATCTCTATTTGAATAAAAATATGGAAGGATGAGTATTCAAGGACACTGAGTTCATTGCTAATGCTTTGAACATAAGAGATAAACAACTAGTCAAAATTATTTTGAATAATTGAGAACTAACCCACCATTACTAGGGAAGAGGAGAATAATCTCTCTACCAAGAGGCTGCATGATGATATAATAGTAATCTAAAAATGAGAAGTGTTTCTTAAACAATATAGACCCCTATGATACACTTTTAGGCATCAATAGGTGAGGTTCTAGTTGGTGATATAAGGAGGGCATAACTAAATATTTGTGAGTTTTTAGTGTCTTTACTAATTTAGTGAATTTTGTTCAAAGATCAGTGAAATCTTTGCATATTTTTATCTTTCTTAGCTCAATTATGTAAAGATAATTTATATTCATCATTTCAGAGTAGTCTTTATGATTAGTTAGCTAAATATTTTTATTATTTAAAGATTCATGTTAAATTGTTGCAAATGTAGTTTGATCTTTTTAAATCTACCACAGTCAAGGTTAGTGATAGTAGTTTTGTTTAATAATTGATTGATTATTTACAAATTTAGGTTTATTTAGACTTATAAGTGTAAATATCATTCATATTTATTAGTTGAGACATATGTTTGAGCTAATTTAGCTAAATATAGTTGTTCTTTGTAAAAATTTGTGAAAAACTAGATTAACATGCAAATTTGATCATTTTTCTTTGAAAATATAAGGTTTACACATCATATTTTGAATAGGATCCAAAGTTTACAAGTTATAACTACCAAGAATCAAGACTAGGTCATGTTTACAAACAAGATTATCTCTCCTTTCACTAGAAGTTCATAGGAAAGCAAGAGAAAACAAAGGTAAGTGTAGGGTTTCCAAATCCCAACCTACTTCACCTATTTGTGGTACTCCTACGTTCAGATCTTATCAAGGTATGGCTTGGTTAGGAGGATATTCTATGAATGTGATAGGTATAATACATGATATTTCTTGAAATCTTGAGAAATATTTGCCTTCTTTTAGTCCTTTTGGTGTTGTGACTACTGAAGAACATATCAAGAGCTTCAAGGTTACTTTAAGACTTTTAAATATGGTTCATGAAGATGTAACATATATATTATTTCCATTTACATTCAAATATATTGCATATGATTGGTTTCTCAACCTTCCTAAGAATTACATCACTAGTTGGAATGATTTTAACAATAGTTTCATTGATTAATTTGGAAAAATCATCAATCCTTGTATTTTTTTATCAATAATTCACCATTGTGAGAAGATATTTGAGTGAAACCATTAGAGTATTTAATTATAAATTCTATAATATGTTCAGTAAGACCATATCTCCCTATAAACCTGATGAAGATTTAGATTTAAAAATCCATAAAGATGATTTATATCCCATGACTTCTATTTTCTTTAAAAGGTTTGTTAGACTTATAAACACATTATCCATAGCTTATGTTGAATCTATAACAATCAATTATTAAATTAAACCTCAAGGTTAGCTAGAATATGCTACCCCCAATGTTAATCCCAATATGCCTATGATGAATGTCATTCCCAATGCCAATTAGAATGTGTTTGCTTTAAGTCAAATACCAGTGTTGAATCAATTACCTTTGAGTCATGTTCACCCTAGCCAAAACCTAAGATTCTTAAATAACACTAAAAATGGATTTCATCCACAAGATCAAAGGAAAATGGTTCCAACAACTAATAGTATCACTTAATTTCATAACTCAGAGGTACCTAAAACTAAAAATGACTCCATTTACAAAGTGGTTAAAAATTTGAGCATTAACTTTTGTAGTAGCAAGAATTAAGTAGGTAATACTGGGGAGAGCTCTAACAAGAACTACTCGTCTAAAAGGTCTAATAGACATTGAAATAGGTTTCAAAACTATAACAACAATATTAAATCAGCTGCAAATAAATATATACATGAGATGAATTTGTGTGATGTAGTCTTAGATGATTATTGTAGGATTCATAACACCACACAACATGGTGAATTAAAATATGTGGAATTTTGTTATGTTTTTTTAAGCATATCAAGATAAAATGGATATATTTGAAATTATTTATAACAAGGATAATACTATAGGCACATCTAGATCTTTAGGGACATCTAGATATTTTGAAGTAATTCTTATGGAGGAAACTTTTGATTTTTCATTTTAGGATGAAAATGAACCTAAAGATACTCTAGAAGGAAAGATAACCTTTCAAGATGAGTATCCCCTCAGGTATATATGGTAAAATCAATGGTATTTTTCAATTCTTTTTAATACTTTCAAAGATATACTATACCAATCATGAAGGAAAAGCCTATCCTTTCTGAAACAATCAAATAAAATGAGTTACAAAATATTTCTCAATAATTTGTATTTGTTGATATAGATCAAATACAAGTTGATCATTCTTCATAAAGTATCTACGAACATAATTCATATAGGGAAATTATTGAAATTGAGGCTATTACTGAAGAAGATGACTAGTGGTAGTATTTGTATCATGATTTCTTAAAAGAAATTGAGGAATTTCAAGAATCTAATGTTATTTTGTATACCCCAGATTAATAAGAGTTGGAATTTTATTGGATAGAAGATATGCCATTATTTATAGAAGATGAAGATGAAGCAAACAAAATGGATCAAATATTTTCATATGACTCCTTCAAAGGGTTAGAAATATGTGATCAACATGATTCAAATGGGAAGACTCCAAATGAATTTCATATCATTTCAATTGATCATGAGGAAGATTTTGGGATGAATAGGAGATTTTTTTTGCAAATATTGATAGTCAATCCTCACCTCAAATAGATCCTAATGAAGACATTAATCCAAACATACCAATTGAGTTACTAATACCATAATTAAATGATGTATTACAACCACGTCATTATCAATCTATGAATGGAGTAGAATTAGCAATTTTGATGCAAAAAATAAGAATTTGGGAGGAAGATGATTGAGTATTATATTTTTATCTTTGATCCATGTATTTAAGAATGATAACATGAAGCCAAGCTATATCACCCAAAAAAAATAGACACATAAGTGCTCTTATCTGCAAGAAGATACTATCAAAAGGAAACAATCATGCTTCAAGTCTCTATGGTAAATTAAATAATTTCCCATTTGATCCTAGAGGAAAGCTCATTGGAGTAATATATAAGTTCAATTATAATTAATATAGGTATTATTTAGATGATCTTCTTTCCTATTCTTTCTTGTTCCTAGTTTACATATAGTGCTTGTGAATATTTATTTACTTGTTTGTTTTGATTTCTATATGTTTCATTTTATTTGTTTTGTTCTTTGATTTTAATAATTTTTTTCAAGATAATTTTATATCTCAATCATGAATTTTATCAAAAAAAATTCATGAATCAAGAATTTAGGGATGTGTCTTAGGCATTGGTTGATCATGGTTTCTAGAAGTAAGAGCTTGATGTTATAGATTTGAGAAATTGGTGAGGATTGATATATAGGTTAATTATTACTTAAAATATTAAACCTTGTTCTAATATAAATTTGGTTATAATAAATAATTTATATGTTAAATGAAATTTTGAATCATTAGAATAAAGTCATGTTAGCACTTAAGAAATAATATTGCTTAAGATAAAGTTTATAACAAAGGATGATTATTTGAAGATCAAACATTTGACCAAATCATAAAACAAAAATAATTATAGTTCTAAATTTTTTTTGAAAGTTAAATATGTTTTAGTTTTTTCAATGATGTCTCCAAGGTGACCAACGATGTTGATGATGTGTTGTGTGCTAGAATGACAATGATAAAGTGTGATTTAATGTTATTTCATAGTTATTTAGTGTTTGACTTGGATAGGTAAATGGTGGATATTATTTATGGTGTGGTAATGTTATAGGGACCTTGTGTGGTGTTTTTAGTGCTTGAAGTGATTGTGGACGTGAAAGGAATTCATCAGAGCAGTCATATGAGTGTCTAGGTTCAAGTACTCATCTTGATAGATAAAGCTAAGTGGGTAGATTAATGAAATTATAATTCACACACGTGAATGTTTCAACAGAATATTGATATATGTGTATATTCTCTTATGTTTGGAGATCATATGTTTCAATTTTTAGGTCTAGATATGGGGTGTATCAAAATTTATCAAGGTACAAAGTTGGCTTCTCAAACATAGTTCAATAAGTTCCCATACTTGGCCAAATTTGTGACATCAAGGATCTAAAGTGAGTATTTAATTGAGAAATGAAGATATAAAGTGAGATATTAATATAAATAGATAATAATATAATGGAAACAGTTATACTTTTTAGATAGAGATCAATGCCAAGCATTGAATCTATTGGTCAAAGATCTTGAGAATGAATGTAATAAAGACATGTGTCACTTTTAGAGAGTTTAAGCAGTAGATCAAGATTGATGGAGAGAGTTCAACCATGTAGAGAAAGATAAATATCATGATTTATTCAATAATTCAATAGAATTCTCATAAGGAAAATATGGATACCAAGTGGCAAAATTTCAACGGGGACTGACTGTAGGGTATGTAGAAGGCATGTGGGGCTACCATGTGGCTTAAACTCAGAAGCAATGATCTAAGATTAATGGTGAGAGATGGAATTTAACGTAAATATTACCATATGGAGATTTTTGAAATATTTTTGATAAACATGTGTGATGACATGAAAATAATACAAGTTTTAGATGATTCTGCATTAACCAGTGACTATTGGTATTTGAATTTAACAAAGGAAAAACTAGTTTGTAGTATTTTATGAATATATTTTGATATAGGACAAATTTTTTGATAGTGTATAGGGAATATTTTAACATTAATTAAATTTAAATACATATAATTAAGTTATAATGTTTGAATATTAATACATTTAAATTTATTTATCTCCAAAGTTCACTGAAGGTTTGACCATGTTCTACAAGTGACCTAAGAAGGATAATTGAAGAGTTCTTGATGGTATTTAGGTGTTTTAAGATGAACTAAATATTAAAGGGTGTTTTAAACTCCATGAATACAATATTTATGTATTTATTATGTTTTACCATTCCATATTCAGTATGAATAAAGGCTTAGAAGTTGATTGTGTTTATTAAATACGCTAGAAAGTTTGAGTGATCACTTTGCAAAAGTGATTTGGAAAATTTATGAGTAGAATCGAATAATAAAATGAGTATGGATATGTTTTATAAGTATAAAATCCTTATAATAAGTCATTTTTTTCATTATATGCACTTGATCAGATATGGAGAGTCAAAGTATCTTGACTATATTTTGATTATATATGACCAATCTTAGTAGTCATTTTGAGAGAATTGTTTTGAGTGCTTAAATATTGTGTTGAAGTATCTAAAGCACATGAAGGAATTGTATAGGCATTTAGGGTTTCACCCATGTTATCTAATCATATGGATATGTGAAATATTTGACTATTTCCTTTAGAAGTTTGAGACTATGTTTTCTATGTATAAAGGCCTAAAGAGTGAATAGACCTCATTGGTAGGCTCAAGTGTTGAGTTGGTGTTATAATTGGCATGGACTCATATGAGAGTGATAAAGGAGACATGTTTGATGTGTTTTAATAATTGGTAAAGGATGAATGTGGTCCAAATAGTCTCATATGTAATGTTTGAGTATGAAGGCCTAATTGTTTTAGGTCTCACCAAGACCTAATGGTAGTTTGGGGTTAATGAGGTAATAGATGAAATAAAGATTTTTATGTTCTTAAATTTAATGTTTATTAAGACTTATTTAATAGTTATAACAATTATAGTAATCATATTGGTTGATCAATATGGGTTAGATGAGTATATGGTATAAATTCTAGGAATAATTGGCCTATGTGGAGTTAAGAGAAATAGAGAATATTTGAAAGAGAAGGTACAAATTAGTAAGGAACATCATAGAGAAAAGAGGATTATTCATGTTTATCTAATCAAGATGATTCAGGTAGATACATAGGTTATTGCACCTAATGAGCCTAAAAGAGGCAAATTGAGCCAGAGAGCCCTCGAGACTATTTGGGTGAAAGAGTGAAGGTAAAGAGTGTAAAAAAATCTGGTAATCATAAAATGAAGAGTATAAATAGGTGTTAAATATGATATATTTAAGGTATCTAGGTGGGTTCTTGGCTTATGGGATTGATTCCTCCTTTCAAGGTGAAACTTGCTAAAAGGTCTAGTTATTATGTGTGCTCAGCTAGATAGGGGTAGTAGCACTTTGTGGGATTGGTGTCTCAATAAATTAATGGATGGGTGTTCCTTGATCAATTGGATTTTGTCTAAATTATATCTTGTCATTATATGACTATAGTCCATCTTGTAAGGTTTAGTGGTTTGTATTCCCTAAGAAGGTTTCTCACATATGTCATGTATTATGTGCTTGATCTTGATATATCTTATTTGTTCATTATAATGGTTAATTTGTATACATCATGATTATATGTGTTGAATGTTTAAGAATTGGGAATTTAATTAGATTATCTTTCATCATTGATTCACTTCCCCCAATAATTGTACCTCTAATAATTGGTATTAGATGAGGACCTTTTATACAAATTTAACCACTTGAAGGTAATCTTAGTTACAATGAAAAGTCTTAAGGGTTTCTCTATTAAGCAAGCTTTGTTGTTTAGTGGATCAAATTATTATTTATATAATGAAATAATGAATATCTACATCATGTCCTTATGGTTTGACACTTTGAAATCTATAATGGATGGTTGTTCCATACCATCTACTTCTCCAACTAGTGATGTATATATGAAGCTAAGTGAGAAAAATTCCAAAGCTATGAATTCTATCATTTAGGGTATTTTAAAAGTCGAGCTCACCAAGGTAATATATTACAAGTCTACCAATAATATTTGGGATAAATTACGTCTCATCTATGAAGGAGATTCAAAAGTCATGTTGTTCAAACTACAAACCTACCAAAGGCAATTTGAAAGTCTCAAAATAAAAGAAGAGGATACTATGGACTCCTATCTTCGAAGAGTTAATGAGGTAGTGAACATGATCAAAGTCATGGGAGAGATTATTGAATAAGTCAATATAGTGTAAAAGTCATTAAGGTCTCTCACTTTCAAATTTTATTCAAAATTTTATGCTATAAAAGAATGTCATGATCTCACCAAAATGAAGATGGATAAATTGCATGACATTTTTTTTTCCTATGAGATGAGAGTTAATGAGGATAAAACACCAAAGAAAGAAGTAGGTATCAATGTAGAAAAGAATATAAATAATAAGTTCCAAGTTAATAAGGTCAAAGATGATGAGATTTCTAATATTGATGATGATGATGATGAAGTAATAGCTATATTAACAAGAACTCAGGCAAGTTTAAGAGTAAAATTCCCTTCAAATGTTTCAATTGTGGAGAGATAGTCACTTTGCCAACCAGTGTACTCATAATCATAAGGGAAATTATAATGAAGAATATGAAGAATATCATGATAATGATAAGAAGAAATTCAAGTTTGATAAGAGCAAGAATAGTTTCAAAAGGTATAATGGCCAAAATAATTTTTACAAGGACAAGAGAAGTCTCTACACCAAGGGATATTGAAGATCATCTAATGAGAATGATCATGAAGATGATGGTCATATTAAAGATAAAGCTCTCTTCATCAATTAAGAAGGTATATGCTCATATCAAGAAGAATATATATGGTTTGGAGGTGGTTTAAGTGATATAAATGATGAATAAGACAAGGTAAACTATGAGACTGAGTTGATGAATGCCCTTGAAGATATAAATATTGAGAAGAAGAAAACCAAGAAGTTGAAGTCTCAAATAAATGAATATGAGGTAAAATTTAGTTTTTTTGAGGTAAGAATAGATAAAGACTTAAAAGAGTATAAAAATTTAGTCAATGTTCTTAATGATCAACTAAAGACTATGAATGCAAACTTGACGGCCAAAGAAGTTGAATGTTCAAGATATGTAATTGAGATTGGTTCTTTAAGATATGAGTTTAAAAATATTTCAAGTCAAGTGGAGTCACTTATGAATTTTTAAAATGGATTAATTGATTTAGATAACATTCTAAATAGTCAAAAATATGCAAGTGATATAACTGGTATTGGATACATAGAAGAACAAAAGAATACTACTCATGACGACTTGAAGAATTTTGTGAACAAGAAGAATCAGACATTAAATATCAAAGATCATTCAAGAAATGAAGTTAATATAAGGAAGATAATTCAAATGAGTCAACCAAATGTAATGAGGTATGCAAACTTTAATTTTTACTTTTACACTTGTAATCAATTTGGTCATAAGGCTAGAGAGTGTAGAAGACCTTCCAAGAATGAATTTGCTTTGAAATATGAATAGAATCATCTATCAAGTGTTTTTAGTCAAAGTGAATGCTATAGTTTTCATGAATAAGACACATTTCAAGATTTTGTCCTAACAAGGAAAGACAAGCTGAGTTTCCATCAAGAAGAGTGGTTTTATACAATTTTCTAGGAATTGATCACATTTTTAAGTTCTAAAAACAAATGACATCAAGACAAAATAATTCATTTCCAAATCCTAAAGTGCAAGGTAGAAGGCAAGTTAAAATATGGAAACCAAAAGTGGAAAGTATGTGACATGATTAGTCTGCATGTCCAATTGGACTAATTACCATGGTAGAAGTTGCTACATATGTAAAATAATGACAAGGGTACTCATTATCTATTCATGTTAATAATAAAGAGATAGAGCTCACTAAAGGGGCTAAAGTAATTTAAACTTGTCCTAAGGTATCTATAAACTTAAGTAAAAAAACAAATGCTATTGAGCAAGTCTCCTTTAAAGAATATTAGTCGACAATGACAAGTATTGATGCTTTAAAATGTGAGACTAATAATTCAAGTGAAAAGGTATGCCAAGAATATTTATTTTCTCAAATTATTTTCAATACCATCCTAGAAGAAAAGTAAATTGATAAAGAAGATAAACAAGTTGATGTCAAGAAAAAGAAGAAGAACCAGTTTAAGTTGTCCAAAAGAAGAGAGAATATGAGGAGTTATGGGTAACTCCTAGTTTCACATTGTTCTAAGACATTAGAGGTTAAGTATGTCTCTTTATAGGCTTTAAGGAGACACTTTTTAGCAAAAATAAGCATAGTAGATGCTATTTTGGTTGATATTGTAGGACAATAAAGGTCATGATAAGATGTTCTTGGTTAAGGGGGAGCAATGAGTTTTATGTAACTACTTCAAAGTGTTATGATGGTGAGTTGTCAAAATGTTATATTTTCATAATAAAGGTGTATTGATCTCGTTATAATATGCACAAGGTGTGTTCCAGGGTTTTGGTTTTGAAGGTAAGAACTTGTCAATTTATGTTTCTTAAATTGATTGGTCAAAATGATGAAGAATAAAGGCAATGTTGATATAGAGTATGAGTAAAATGTGTTGTCATATTTTTGGTATCATGAATAAGGTCTTAGATTTATGTATACAAGTTGTGTCTATCATGGAGTTCATAGTGTTATGAAGATGAGATAGTTCCATGAGAGTGCTTTGAAAATATTCTAAACCATGATGGACTGTATAGGATAAAGGGAAATTATTTTGAGATCCATATAAGAGTTATTCATTTATAATTCATTTATTTCAGTTGATATGAGATCTATTAGTGGTTTAATAAGGATATTATTGAGTTTGGATAGTTTTGAGGAGTTGATGACAAATTTCGTTTATTGAGAAGTCTTTTTGAAGATATCATAATCTAAGTGGAGCATGGAGTTAGGGGGCTCACTCAGATAGTTTGTAAAGTTTGAAGAGCTATGCATGATGTGAGGGGGAGAATATGTGAGATTTTTTAGTCATAATGGAGATATGAAGAAGTACATTATAGGTGTGAACTCAAGTATGTTGACTTTATGACTTGATCAAACTAAGGCAGGTGATTTGTAAATGTATTGAATCCTCATGCATAAAAAAATGGGGAACTTTGTAAATGGTCAAGTCCTAGGATTAGAGGAATGTGTATTAGAATTTGATAAATAAGTTATGAAGGCAATTATGTTGATTCATCATTATTGAAATGTTTTGAATATGCTCAAAAGGGTGCCTAAGGTCAAGTGACTTAGGGGGAGTTCCTTTTAATGTTTTCAAGGTAAGTTCATGAAGTTTCTGATGTTCATGTATGTTTTGTCATCATAGAAGCTATGTATGATCAAATAAGAGTGTATTCAAGAATCATGTTTGAAAATATAAATGTGAGAAGAGGTATGCAAAATTTTAGGGGGAGTATATATCATCTCTCAGAGGTGGTCCTTGAAATCTTTTTAGGTTTGTAGGATCAGAACTTGATCCCACTTTGTCATTATGTCAAAGGGGGAAAAAGTGCTTGAAGAGAGAGATAGAGTCTAATCATAATATTTGTATTAGTGTTGGCATCAATGGAAAATTGGGAGACTATTATAGGTTTGTCAATTATGTCTCCAAGGTGACCAAGGATGTTGATGAGGTGTCATGTGTGCTAGAATAACAATGACAAAGTGTGCTTCAGTGTTCTTGCATAGTTATTTAGTGTTTAACTTGGATAGGTAGATGGTGTATATTATTGATAGTATGGTCATGTTTAAAATAAATTATGGGATTTTTTGAGTTCTTTGAGTGCTTGTGGAAGTGAAAGGAATTCATCAGAGTAGTCATATGAGTGTCTAGGTTCAAGTAGTCATCTTGATAGATAAAGCATAGTCGGTAGATTGATGATGTCAACATTTAAACATGTGAATGTTGAAAAATAATATTGATATATGGGTATATTAACATATGTGAGGATATAATATGGTTCAATTTTTAAGTCTAGAAATAAAATGTAGAAAAAATTATTAAGGTGCAAAGTTAACTTCTTAGATATAGTTCAATAAGTTCCCATACTTAGCCAAATTTGTGATATTAAAGAACTATGGTGAGCATTTTAATCAGGAGATGAAGATATATGATATTTGATTAATATAACTAGATAATGGTATAATGGTGAGTGTTATACTTGTCAGATAGAGATCAATGGCAAGCATGAAGTCTATTAGTCAAACATCTTTAGAATGAACATGATGAAGACATATGTCACTTTCATAGAGTTTGAGCAATAGATCAAGATCGACATAGTGATTTCAACCATTAAAAATAAGATAAATCAAATGAATTATTCAATAATTCAATATAATACTTAGAATATATGTAGGGATTCTAAATGGTGGAAGTTCAGTGAAGATTGACTGTATGGTACGTAGAGGGCATGCAAGGCTGCTAAGTGGCTTGATCTTGAAAGCGAGGATCCAAAATAAATATTGAGTGATGAAAGTTAAACTAAAGAGGATATTAAGGATAAATATATATCATTTTTTATAAATTTATGTGACTACATGATATGAAGACAATTTTTAGATGATTTTTCATTAATCAGTGACTGTTGGTATTTGAATTTAACAAAGAAAAAACTAGTATGTAGTATTTTATGGATATATTTTGATTTAAGAAAAATTTATTGATGGTGTAAAAGGAAAATTTGGATATTAATTTAATTAAAATAATATAATTTATTTATAATGTTTAACTATCTATAAGGTCAAAGTTATTGAGCTCCAAATTTGACTGAAGGTTTGACCATGTTATGTAAGTGAGCTGAGAAGGATAATTTAAGAGTTATTGATGGTATTTCATTGTTTAAAAATAAAATAAATATTATAGTGTTTTTTATACTCCATTAAAATCATATTCTATATTTTTTAGGTTTTACCAATCAATATTCAGTATGAAGGCTTAAAATTTGACTATGTTTATTGAATACACTGGCAAGTTTGAGTGACCACTTTACAAAAGTGATTTAGAAGAGTTACGAGCAAAATTGAAGAATAAAATGAGTATGGAGATGTTATATAAGTCTCAAAGTATTTTAATAATGAATTTATTATCATGATATGCTCTTGATTAGATATGGAGAGTCAAAATATCTTGACTATATTTTGACTATATATGACCAGTCTAAGTGGCCATTTTGAGAGAGTTGTTTTGAGTTATTATAGCTTGCATTGAAGTATATAAAGCACATTAATTAATTTTATATGTATTTAAGGTTTTAAATTTTTTATCTAATCATATGTATATGTAAAATATTTTAGTAGTTACTTCAGAAGTTTGAGACTGTGTTTTTAGTGTATGAAGGCCTAAATAGTGAGGATACCTAATTTGTAGGTTTAAGTGTTGAGTTTGTGTTATATGTGGCATGGAACCATATGAGAGTGATAAAGGGGATATTTGAGATATTTTTTATTTGTTCTAATCATTGGTAAAGGATGATGGTGGTCCAAGTAGTCTCATGTGTAACATGTGATTATCAAGGCCTAATTGTTTTAGGTCTCACCAAGACCTAATGATGGTTTGGGGTTAATGAGGTAATTTAAAACCTATGGAGTGTGGTTTTATTAAATTTAATGTGTGTTAATACCTATTTAAAAGGTATAATAAGTATGGTAAGTTTACTTATTGACCAAGATGGGTTAGATGAGTATATGGTATAAATACTAGGCACAATTAGCCTATATAGAGTTGTGTGTGTGTGGAGTTAAGTGAAGTAGAGAATATTTGAAAGAGAAGGTATAGGTAAGTATGGAACATTATAGATAAAATAGTATCAATAATAATTATCTGATTAAGCTGATGTAGGTGGATACATAAGTCATTGGACTTAATGAGCCTAGAAGAGGTAGATTGAGCGAGTGAGCCCTTGAGAGTATTGGGGTGAAAGAGTGAAGGTGAAGAGTGAAAAAAAAGGTGGTGATCATCAGTTTAATAGTATAAATAGGTTTTAAAGATGATATTTTCAAGGTATCTAAGTGGGTTCTTGGTTTCTTAAGGGGTTGGTTCCTCCTTGCAAGGTGAAACTTGCTAAAATGTTTAATTGTTGTGGGTGCTCAGCTAGACAAGGGCATTAGATTGATATAAGATTGGTGTTTCACTATATTAAGGGATGGGTGTTCCTTGATTAGTTTTTGCTATGGTATAAATTATATCTTTTCATTATAGGACTATATTCCATCTTACAGAGTTTAATGGGTTTTATTTCACAAGAGGGTTTCCCACATATGTCATATGTTATGTGCTTGATCTTGCTATATCTTCTTTGTTCATTGCATGGTTAATTTGTATGATCATGATTATATGTGTTAAATGTTTAATAATTAGGAGTTTAACTAGATTATATATTATCATTGATTCACCTCGCATTGATTTTACCTCTAATAAAATATACTTAAAAAATTAAAAAAAATAGGAGCTTTATTGAAAATTTGAAACCTTTCTAAGCAAAGGTGATTTTGTAACCTCCATCAGGGTTATGGACACCTAGATGGTAGTGAATCAAGAACTTGAATAGAGATAAAGGTATCTTTGTCAAGGCTATGGATTCTTGGCTAATAGTAAAGTAATGCCCAAGCCTTCCATACTCTAAAAGCATGATTCTGAATGAATGTCTAAAAATGCTATAAGTCAATGTTAATGATTAAGGTCATGAATTATGGAAGTTATGCTCTAAATACCATAGTAATTAATTAAGGAATAAAAGTACACACACAACATGACTAAGTTTTAAATTTTGACCCTAATTATGCATTTGTAAAATTTGTTTCAATCATGAATTGATATTAATAATGGTACTTGATCATATACAATGTGTAATCTAGTTATTAGTCCAACCCAACATATCTAATTTATAATATTTTGCAATGTTACCCATAGAAGTCACCATTTGTTGAGGTCAATATATCCCCATTTTCAAAAAATTAGGACCCTTGTTAAACTTTCAAATTGTGCTGTAAATTGACATTCAAACTAATCAAAATTGAATTACTAAATACCATGTGTTGCTTCAAATTTCATTGGCATGTTAGCATATTGTCCTTATTTGACTTCATCTAATGTTCCTGACATGATTCTTGTGCTCCATGTGTAGGTTTAATGGATGATCATTGTTCTAGGTTTTGTGATTTAAATGTCAAATTAACCCTTAGTTTATTAAATAATATGATCTCAATCGATTCTTACATATTAACCTTTAGTCACAATTTATTAATTAAATATATGTTTAAACAATGTTGTAAAACCTTTGTCTAATATGTTTTAACCTAGGTCTTTTAAATTAGATTCAAATTTATGTGGGATCAAATTTATGTGGTATCATCTTAATTATTTCTTAGGATTATTTTAAATTCTATCCTAAAATTCTAATCATGTTTATTAACATGACCAAAACCTTAGGATAAAATTTTATAAGTCCTTTATAGCCCAAAACAATCACCTAGTCTATTTTATTGTTCATTGGGAATAAATAAATACATGGGTACATTATTATGTTTTTAAACTTAGTTTAAAACTTTAGCTTAAGTTATAAATCTATTTATTAATATAACTAAGACCTTAGTCCAAACATTTAATCCTAAGTTTCTTTATGCTCCCCATTCCCTAACTTAGTCTCTTTTCATTACCTATAGGAATAAATCAATGCGAGGACAACAAGTGGTGAGATATTAAATCTCAAGTCCAAGATCAGTGGTGAGTAGATGTTCATTCAAGTTAATAAGTCAAAAACCCTACAAAGGAATGAGAATATGTCAAGTGTCATAACGATGGCCTATAATTAAAACCTAGCAATTATTCTAAATATTGATGGTACACATGTTTGCATATACATCTAGATCAATGGTGAGCATGAAGTAAACACATCAAAGAAGTCCTAGGAAGAATGAGATGGAGACAAGTGTCATCATCATGATGACTATTCAAAATATCAATGGTATGCATAGGCAGGTTTAATATTAGGTGGATCACAATCAATGATACATGTTGATTTATACAAAGAAGATTAAATGGAGCAAGATGGAGCTAAATTTTTAAAGAGCCAAAAATTAATGTGGTAGTGATTCATGTCATAACCATGATGAATGGAATACAAATCAACCAATGGTGTTTAACCTCTTAGATCGAGATATATAGTGTGTGATGAAGTTGATAATTCAAAGGGCCCAAATGGAATAATAAACAATCACATGTCACAAAGGTGTTAAACAATGGAGTGTGTTTGAAATAAGCATAGAAATCCCACAGAACTACCAAGTGGCATATTTTTAGGATATAAAATGAGGATCAATAGTTCATAATAGAGTTAAGGCTAGGAAAACTTTTAAGAGATCAATAGAGCATGTTTAATCAAGCTACGAGAGAGCATGATATAGTGACATGTGTCTTAAAATGATAAATGATCACAGTTCAAAAATTAATGAACAATATGACATGGTAATACCACATAAGAAAGATAAGCTAGTTTGAGAGATCTTGTGGACCCATAAAAATGAAAGGTATAAATGTGCAAACTAAACATGATCTAAGTCACACAATCTCATTATTTGAGCTAGTTACCACCATTAAAGCCCTACATAAATCTTCAAAAAATCCATAAGCATATGGATTACCCTAATTTGTCTCTAATTCCACTATAATTAAGCCAGAAGAATGAATTATTTTTTGAAATTAAATAATTTGATAAAAATTGGAGCAATGGTAGCACATTAACATGTTTCAAATAAGGATGCTAAGATCTATTTGACCATAGATGTTAAAGGATGAGTGTTCAATGACACCGAGTTCATTTCTAATTCTTTGAAAATAGGAGATAATAATTGGTCAAAATTATTTTGGACAATTAAGAACCAACCTACCATTAGCAAGGAAGAGGAGAAAAATCTCTCTACCAAGAGATTATATGATTATATAGTAGTAATCTAGAAATAATAAGTGTTTATTAAACACTTTGGACCTTTTTGATACACTTTCAGGTATCAACATGTGAGGCTTTATTGTTGCATAATGTATACTAGTCATCTAGATTTCTCCAATTTTTAAGGAAACTAATATAGACAAGGTCATGGTTATTAATGAACATACTCATAAGAAAATGGATTATATTTTCACTATTGATTTTGAGTCATTCTACACACTTTCCAAACCCTAAAATGACCTAACCTCGATCAATTCCTAGGATAAAGATCATATCTTGAAGGACATCCTAGCCATGCAGTTGGATTTTGAGAACTAAGTCTTTTCAAACTTTAATAATAACATCCATATTAGTCAGTTTAGACCAAGGGTTAAGATGATAATGAAAATTTTGATCCAATTATATGAAAATGTAACCACTACATATGTATACCCAATGTGGGTGCCCATAGTCTACTTCATTGTTGAAAAGGTAATTACCCCTCCTCTAGGTGAAATAATTAGTATCTCCTTAAGTAGGAAAATTTATGCAATCAAGAATAATAAGAAGACCCTGTACTATATGATGTCTTATCTCTTAGATGCCCTATTTGCAACAAGAAATATTCCAAACCAAAAATAATGGTCACCTAGTGGAACCTAGACTATTTCACAATATTATTCTAAGTTACACATCTTCAAATATAAGGATCATATTCAATTAATATGTGACTACATCTACCTAGTACTAAGGATATGACTAGAATCCCAATGATGAGAGTAATCCCTCTTATCAAGAAATCAATTGAAGGTATGGGAGATATCTTTCTATATCTAGATTTTATAGTCATATGAATTGAGGGAACTCAAAATTCTCCCCTCAAATTACCTATTCATGTTCCTAATAAGCTAGTAGAGTGAGATGTGGCATACCAGCTATTTAATGGTATTGATGGCCTATGCAAGGTTAAGAGAGAAGGAATCCTTCATAACCTCCCTATGAGAATGGGAAAAACTATCTTCAAATAGTGGGATAACATTGAGGAAGTATCCAAGCATAGATCATGCTTCAATTTATAGTTGGATGAGCTTAGATAGTGGGACCCTTATGAAAGAGTCAAAGAGAATTTGGAAATCAAAGTACTCTTGAAAGTGCCCTATGATCATGAACTTGGTGCCTTTGACCCTATTTACACCAAGGCAACAACTAATCTTGAGGTCACAAGAAGTTTGAAGGAACATAATCTAAGGCCTGAGTCTAAATTGGAGTGGAATAAAAAGGTGGATGATAGATGGAAATTGGGCTCCATAAAATATCATTTTATTAGTAGTGAACCTTTTAGACCTCCATCAATTAGTGTACATGTAGAGACATAAAAACTTGAAGAGCATAGACTTGAGGAAAGAAGACTAGATGAAACCCCTTCAAGTTCATTAGTTCGTGAATTCCCCAAGGCAACAACACATTAAGTACATCAAAAAGAAGTTCATATGATAAAATTAGACCCTAATGAGATTATTGAAGATGTTTTAAATATGTTATCTATGACATACATAAATTCAGATGATGAAGAGGGATAAAGTGTTTTCAAAGTCAAGAAAGACAAAGGGAAGTCTCTAGAGTTGGTCCTTATTGACACTCAAAAAAGAAAAGCTAAGATTTCCATAGTCTCAAGGACTAAGAGAACTAAAGTGACCTTCACTACTCCTCTAATTGAAGTCAATTTTATTAGTGAAGAGAATATATTATATGGACCACCAATCCCAAAATGGTTCATTTATGAACCAAGGTTGGGGAGAACACCTACTATGCATCACCATTATTCCTTGGTCAAAGGTACTAACATCCCTAACCTTCAAGAGCTTGAGTCATGTATAGTTTCTCTATAAGAAGAGGAGACCATGATATTAGACACACCAAGTGATTTAGTACCTTCATCATAAATGAAGATCCTAGTTCCACATGTGACCCAATCTATAGCTGGAGTCAATTTTAATCCAAGAATTGATGGTTTGTAAAGGGTGACTAAGAAGACATTCTTTGTAGGTGGAGAAGAGATTTTTTATCAAAAATTAGAACCATTAACTAACTTGAATTCAAAGGAAAAATAGAATTTTGGTGAGGATCCAATATTTAAAGAAGATCCCCTAGAATTAGCTCAAGCTTAATTAGAGCAATTGTAAGCAGCTATTGAGGGCTTAAAACAACAAAAGAACTTAGAGGAATAGTATATTATATCTATTTTAGAAGCTATGATCAATATGTTTAAATCCACTTTATATGGCATGTTTAATTCCTTGAAATCAATAAGATCTTGATAGGATGTGGTGAGTAAGCAAAGTATTGCGGCCATGAACCAAGTGACTCAATGGTAAGATTCATAAAATAAGGTGAACGAATCGATCAATATTTTGATAGAAGACCAAATTCCTAGGTTTAAGATGGTTATCCCATCCCATATGAATATGGATATGGTTATATTGATAGAGAAGACTAAGGGTTTGAGTAAATGGTCCAAGATCCTAGAGGATCTTTCTATGGATGACAGACAGTTAGAGAATAGAATGATGCATATATTGGGGAGTTTGATCATAAACCTAAATACACTTAGTCGTATTGGCTTAATTAATGATGAAGAGTTCAATCATAGGGCTACTAAATCCATGTAAGAAGTGAAAAATCAAATAAAAAACAAAATATGAGTAGATAATAGTAAGATCTTGACATGATCCCATCAGTTGAAGAAAATATTAGTGAGCTCAGAGCATCAAGGAATCTTTGGATGGGATGACAAAGACTTTAGAGGACTAGTGGATCAGGAAGATGAAATTCTCACGGAACCTATCATCAACCTCAAGATAATTGATGGATAACATGATAAGGCAATGAAGATCCTATAACAAAGGAAAAGACTATGGTAATAAGGGAATCCTAGATTCAATTTTTTTGACTTTAGAATATTATTTTGTAACTAGGCATGTATATCATTTTAAAAAAATAATATTCTTCTATAAAAGCATGTGTAACTTTGTAACGTTTAGTCCATAAGAAACTATCGTTAGTTCTGTAAAGTTGTAAAAATATAGTTGTCCATGACAGTTTTACAATTTTAATTTGATATGATTAACCAACATACCTCCTTAGTCTTCTATAAAAGGAGGTATTTTCAATTTTAAGAGAGAGGGAGGTTTTGAGTTAAAAAACTTTATGTAAAATTTGAGCAATGAATACAAACAAGGAATTCTATAAATATTATCCAATTTGTTTGTGTTTCCTATTATGGCTTGTTTCTCAATCATCTATTTGAATGTTCAGATTTGAATGGTTTTCATGGATTATTAGCGTGTATATTAATGAATATAGAGTTATTAACTTATGCTTATGCTATTTTGATTAAAATATTTTAAATTTAACTCACTTTCTTTGTTTTTATTATATATGTGCTAATGTTATTTGTTTGTACAAGTAAATAATCAAATTGAATCTAGTCTCTTGTTTGCATTATTTCACCTTTCCTCCGACATTTGCCTAATATATGGTAGGATCTATGCCTATGAAATTTTATGATATATATTAGTTTAATTCATACCTTGATGAAATTTAAACTTTGTCATGATGTCTAAACTAAAAATAAAAACACTTTCTTTCTACCCTACCATTCCTTTTGTTCCTTTTTTGATCAATTCACTTTAGCTTAGCTTAAATTCTAAATATTCATGCTAGCTTAGACATTAGACTTAGGTTTTGGTCATAATTCACTCTACTTATCTCAAATTACTTCATATTTCACAAGGAAATTGATTAATCCATAGTTACTCCCAATAACCAAGAAATTACATTAGAAATTTTGTGAAATAGTTCATTTTCTTTGCCGTTATTCCACCAAAGATATCAAGAATATCACAACCGACAACTCATGCAATGGATTATTTGAATCCAGAAATGAAATGGATTTATTAAACAATCTGGACCCATGTGATACACTTTTAGGCATCAAAAAAATATTATTTTTTATCCTACTTGAAGTAAGAGGAATTATTTCATCACCTCAAACATGTTTTGAGGTTTGTACATAATAGGTTAGGTGTGTTGTTTTGAGTTTTTTATCTATGGTTTTTCCTAAATATTTTGATAATAGTGTGTTTGCTTCTTATCATGTGGTATGGTGTTAGTTTGATGTTTTATAAGTCATGTTAGTTTCATATTGTAGCATAACAATGACTCCATTTCCTAATGAGAGGATAAGGCCACTAATTTGTTAGCGTTACATGCATGCTACCTTTATGAATCACCAAATTGTTGACCAAATTTTGACGTAAAGTCAAAACTGGTCACCCACCCTAGGTTGAAACTTCATAAGGCTGTCAAAATGTTTTATATGGTCTCTTTGTGGTCTTAAATGGTCCTAAAGAATTTCAGATAGTCACATTTGTACTTGTCTATCCTTGTGCAAGTTTTGGTCTTATGTTTACTTATCTAATACTAGGGATTAATTACAAAGAATCGATGTTGTAAAACATGGTAAAATGTTTGATATTGCTTAAATTCATTATCAAAGGTTATTTATATGTCATTAAATTAATATTATCATGAATTAACCTTTTATTATGTTTTATTGTGCTAAAATGATAATTTGGCCACCTTTTGGCTTATTTGGAGGAGTTGCATGTAACATATTCAAATAAAAAAATTCAAGAATACTCGTAACCTACATAATGTTATAAATAGGTCAGATAATGTCTAGGTATGGTAAGAGATTGATAAAATCTGAAGTTTAATGCCTAAACTAGGCAAAATGACACTTTACAAGAACTTTTGGGCACTTGTAAAACCTTACAAGATCTCTTGTCAGTTTAGAATAGTTTTGTAATGTGCCTTTATATCCATTATATCATTTTGGGTATTTGGACAAAGTTTAAAGTCAAAAAATAACTTTAGGCATTCTCTCTCCTCCATCATTACCTTCATAAGATTAGAAAGGAAAAATTAAAGTGAATGATATGGTAGGAGAGAGAGAGAGAGAGAGAGAGAGAGAGAGAGAGAGAGAGAGAGAGAGAGAGAGAGAGAGAGAGAGAGAGAGAGAGAGAGAGAGAGAGAGAGAATATAAAAATTTGAAAATTGTTAATTTTAATATTAATATTGAAATTACTCAATTTTTTTAGATTAATGGCCTCTTTTTTATGAACAATCACTAAGAAATATAGCAGGTCACAATGTCCTATCCATCTAAGTAGGGTATGTTCTTTTATCTATTTATTCACTTTAGGATTTGATGGATAAGAATTGTTTTGAGGGATTTTTTAGAGGTCAAATATATCATTTTAATGGTTGATTAATTAGATAAAATATATCCCTGAAGTGTTTTCACTTGGAGGAAAGGTGTCTTGATGTACAAGGTGTTTTAGTCAATCCTACTATAAGTTTTGGTTTGCCTATGATATTTATCATATTAAGAGGTTAAAAATGATTCACCTTTCATGGAATATCCATAGAATTCATAATAATCATGTACTCTCCCTTTTAATGTGTTTCTTGTAGGCAATCCTCAAGTGTTATACTCTTTGGAGATATGGTATGTGTTATGTAGTCCTCTAAAAGTTTAATTGCCAAATTTGGCCTAGATATCAATGATATATTAGAGAATAGCATTAAAATACAAAATTATACCATTTTAAATATGAGAATATGAATATAGTAGTCCAATTACACCCTCCAATGACATTCATAAGTGTTTCTTTCATATACAAGCATGTATATAATGTAGAAGTAGGTTGAAGATGCCATAATGTTGGGTCAAAAAACATAAGAAATAGAGAGAGATTACTTTGACCCATAAACACTTGTATAATTTGACATATACTTATTGATTATAAGTTTGTATAAGATAAATTATAAGACTACAAATAGGCCTTATAATGACCCGATTGTACCTATAGGTTTGTACATACTATAGAGACAAGTTGAAGGTAATATGAGGCATGGTCAGAAGTAATATAAGACATTACAAGAGTGTTAATATAGTGGGATAATATTTATAGTGACATTATGTCAAAAGGGTCTAAAAACTAATTAAGCTCTCTTAGTAGCTTGTGAAATAAAGGTCACATATAGGCCGTAGGCCTGTTGTTCCTCATTTTCAACTAAAGTTTATTTTTCCTTAAAAAAAAAAGATTGAAACAAGATTTAATCATATACATTACCATTAGGAAGTGTTACAAACTCATGAAAACATATAAGTGTTTGAAAGTCAAGGGATTGAGTTCATAACCCTAAGAAACCACCTATAGTTCTATACATGAAAGCGAGTGAGAAGTGTTTTTAAAATTCCATAAAAGTATTTGGTATACCTTATAATATAATGAAATAAACTCTTTTTAGCTTTAAACACCATCAAAGTATCATGACTAGGTAGGAGAAGGTCAATGTGTAGGTAGAACACTATAATCACCAAAAGGCCACTTATAATTATAGACAAGAGAAGGAAAGCATATAATATTGTATGTAGGGGTATGAAAGTTTAAAAATAATCCAATTAACTATAATATAGGGTGAATAAAAATCCATATATTTTACTTCTCAAATCACCATGATAGTTATAGGACTAAGTTGCAAGCCTAATGCTCAAACAACCCTCTAGCACCTACAGGTTAATGAGATAACTGGTCTTAAGCCTGAGGAAGGGGTAAAGGTTGTATGAAAATATATTTGAGAATAGTTTTGATTGTCAAAACAAATTCAAGAGTCACCAATAGTTTTATTTTAAATAAGGTAAAAACCTAAATAAAGAATGCAGTTAAAATCATCCTAAAGGTCACATACAAATTACTAAGAGAAGGAAGGCTAGTTCCAAGCCTGAGTAAGGAATAAAACATGATGAAAGGATTTTAGGTATATATTAGTTAGAAAATAATGTCATATTTGTGTCTAAAAGTGAAAGGAAACATGATTAATTTGGATAAAACTGAGTACCAAACCCTTATACATAGTTAGACAGCAACCTACAAGTCTACATGTTCTTTATGAGAGTTTTAATTAATTGAGGAAAAAGTGAGGTATATGGAAATGTATCAAGGGATGAAATTATTTTATAATTTATTAATAAGTTTCATGAACATCTCATTTAAACCCTCAGACCTAATAGCAAGGGTACAAAGCTCAAAACAATGTTTAGGCCTAATGAGCCTAATTATCACATATAGGTAGACCCAAGTACAGTTAATGAGAGGAAGGTTGGTGAGATGGGTATGAAGGTTTTTAATGTTTTTATAATTTAAATATTATATTGAATACTCTCTATGATCATTCATGGACATATAAATCAAGACCGGTTAGTTTAACCTCTTAAAACCTTCTTCAAACTCCCCTATTACAAAGACTACATTTCAAGGTAGGTTTTATCCCACTTGATGTGAAATTAAACTTATTAATATAACTAAGAGGTATTTTGGGATGTTATTAGGTTATCCACACATCATTATTAAGGCATCAATTTTTGGATTGAGTCCCTCACCTACATGAACAAAGACTAAGACAATCAACCCCTCATAAATGGCTTGCTTATAACCCGAGGAGTAACTTCTCACACTTAGAAATTTCATGAATTTTTATATGGAACCTAGTGGTTTCTATAGGTATATGTATGGGTCCAATAAAAATACTCTTCTGGCATTAGGAGAGATACATAGGATATGTTCTTTATGAACAATCCTTAAGAATGAAACATGCCTAAAACCCTCTTAAACCCCTCATTATGACTAGTCAAGAGAAATGGACCTCTAAAGCACTTGAATGACATATTTATCTCTTTAAAACTCTTGGATGTTGTTTAATACTCTAATTAGGTTATCCACATGTACTTTTTATATACTTGTAGTTGTATAAATTTTAATAAAATGTCCTATTTTGCATGTTTTTAGTGTTTTTTAAGGGAATTGAGCAAAGAAAAAAATTAAAATCATTAGATGAGGCCATTTGGGATGTGTTCCACGTATTATATCCAAAATATATTCATACTATATTCTATAAGTGGTTAAATAAAGCTCATTTTCTAAGGAAATCTGAAACAAACCTAAAATGAGACTAGGTGGCAAGGTCATTTCATGGTTCTCACACTTACACAAGGTCTCATGGCCTCAAAATTGACATGGAGGTTGGTAAAATCCTAGTTAAATTTAATAAATTTAATTTGGGTTATTTCACACATTTTGGAGAGGTATGGAGCAAAAAACTAGGGTTCTAGACAAGGAGGCCTAATTGAGACCTAATTTAAGAGAGAGCAAGGTAGGAAAAAAAATACATCCACATAGAATATGAACATGAAGTTTTACATGAAGTAAACTCATACTATTTCCTATAATATTCCTTCCATTTTTAATTACCCTCCATACATTCTCCTACACAAGGAGGTTTAAAGTTTTTTAGGTTTACAGGGAAAATAGGCCTACTAAGAGCTTAAAGAGAAAAATGGATTCTTGGGAGTTATTATAGGAACCAAAATGGTTTTATTCAAGTCTAATAAGATATTTTAAGTCCATACATGGATATAGAGTGACTTTTATAAAATAAATTTGAGTTTTGGGCCACTTGGACCAAGCTAGGCATGAGAAATGAGGAGTTACAAGACAACTATGCATATGAGTGATGAAATGTTTGATCACAGGAGTTTATTAAAGCATTATATATGTAAAATGATTTTTTATAAATTAATTCATGTAAAATTCATGATTTATAATTCCATTTTTCACTCTTCTTATGCAATGAAGGGTAGTTTTCAAGAAGCTAATTAAGGTGTCAATCCAAGTTTTAACTCTTATGTCACATGGAGGGTTAGAGCATATTCAAGAGTGATACACATGGATTTGGAAGTATATTTATGAATTTTATATAAATATTTTTTTTTATTCATGAGGACACTTTTCAATCCCCTTTTACTACACCCATCTCTCTCTATTCATAATTCTCTATATAAGTAGCCACTTTTGGCTTTATAAACCATCCACATCTGGTATAGTCAAGTCTTGCTAGTTTGAGTACTAATTGTCACTTTGAATAAAATATTTCAATATGGTTTTGAGTTCTCAAACTATTTTCTAAGTGTGTGAAGTGGTTCATAGTTTAATGGCAAGTAATAGTCATCTTTCCTTATGTGCATCTTACTCTTTCATGTTTTGTGCAAGTAGTCTACACTTTAATAGGTCACATGAAATGTAGCTATTATTATTGTATGTATTTAAGTTTAATTAATAATATTAATGTATAAAATAATAAATATTATTCCTTGACCTTAAAAACTTCATTGCATCTTGCCTCTATGTTAAAATATTTATGTTAGAGAAACCTTGGGTGTTGAAATTAGTTTGTGAATCACCTTTCATAGTGAATGTTCATAATAGTCCTATGGTGTTAAAATTGATGAAACACCTCTATTATATTAGTTTTAATCCATTATATTCCTTTTATTTAAAATTAAATAGACTAGTGGTTAGTTTTAGGTGTGGTGTAAGGGAGCTAGCCCTTCAATCTAGAGACTCATCTCTCCCACATGTCAACCACAACTTGAGAGATGTTTCCATGTTAAATAAAATAGAAGGAGTCTAGATTAGACATCCTTTAAGGTGAAAATTTTATGTATAACATTTCCCATTCAATATTTATGTCTCAAAATATTTCATCTAAAATATGGGTAATAAATAAATTCCATTTATGACTAATGAATCATGAAATTTTCATAATATTAAAAGTTCTCAAAGTGAAAATAATAGAACATGCTTAAAAATAGATTGAATATAATACCTCCTTTGTATCATGTAAAAATATCCAAATGATTTTCTCTTTATCATAAAGTTCATGTACATTTCATGTATAGGTTTTACTATTTGAAACATATAATACAAGATAATATCGATAGTTGTGATGTTACATTAGGTACAACTATTAAAGAACCATTGGACCTAAATGAACCTTCAATTATTGAATAACCTACTTAAATATTGGTTCCCCAAAATTTGATTACAAAAAAAATGTTACATAGATAAGTCTTGAGTAAGAAAAATGTGCATAATAAAAAAAATCATAAATAATATGTACCTAAGAAGCCTAATGTTATAAATGTATCTTCCAAGGTGGAAACCACAACACCTTCTATGAATTATCCCTCACATAGATGGTAAAAATAAAACCAATGTAATGGTTGATAACTTATATGAAATTAATGTATGTAGTATTGCCATTCTTAAATATCTTGGATATGAATATGAATAATTTAATAACACTAATTTATTCAAACCATTCCTAAGATCCATTGACTTTCCTATATCTCTATATCTCAAATTAATTTTTTTTTTTTTTTCATTTTAACCCTACGTTGATTCAATATAATTTTATACTAGGAATACCATAGATAGGATTAGTGGATGCAACACTTGATGATAATTATGATCACATTACATTTGAGTTCCAAGGTATACTATTTCCATTTCAATATATGAAACATATCTAAATCAATAATATCAAGTGAAAAATATTTATTCAATGAGTGTTGTTTTATTATTTTTGGGGAACTAGGGTCTAGACCCTAAATAATAAAGGCTCTAGATTAAGGGGGAAAATTTAATTAAATACAATAAAATATAGATTCACATCAATTTAATCAAATCGATTTACATAGGGAAAATAAGTAACTTATCTATAAAAATAGGCTAAAACAAATGATCTAGAGGCTAAAAACTATTATACAGAACTAGGATAATGTCATCATTTGATAAAAGGATAAGAGCACCAAAAATAAGACACCTAAAGTTTTGGTGATATTATCCAAACTAGTCATAAAGATATGAGTTTTGTGGGTTTTATTCGATGTACCTATGTGATCTTCCATATGAAAATTTGAATGCTAAATATTGATAGAACTCCTTATATAGTTATTTTAATCTTAAAACCCTAGGTTTATCTACACACCCAAAACAACAAATACATCAAAAATAAAAGGGGGAAAAATGGGTTAGGAGAAGTATGATCACACAATCTAGAGCCCCTTCTATCTTGATCACTACATACATTAACCCTCAATCTAGGGTCTCAGATCAAATGTAGTTCTCCCTTAGGGAACATGTATAATCAACATATATGACAAATTCAAGAATAAACTTTTTCCTAGTCCCTTACTTGATTAAGAATGCAAATCTATGTGTGATGTAGAATTTTGAGCTATAGTATTAATTGATTTTTAATTATGTATTATGCCAAAGTAGTAAATTCTAGATATAAAATGACTTGTGAAGTTATTCATCTAAGAGACTCTTTATTTTGAATTTGGAAGATTTATTCACATTAGCTAACATCAAAAAGGTAAATAAAATTTAAGGGTGGGGCTAAGAAGGTTTTAGGACATCTTGAGTGAAGAGAAATGACCATTAGAACTCAAAATTCAAAAGGATAGAAGCACATAAAATGAGACACCCTAGGGTTTAGTGTTATAGTCCAATATGAGCACTCCTATCCTAGAGGGTCAAGACCTAGGAGGATAGGATTAGCCTAAGAAATAGAGTGTAGCTGAATTGCAATGATTTTGTAGAAGGCTACAGATGATTGATAATGAGAAAAAAGTTGAATCAAGCATGAAACAACATCAAATAAGTAAAATAAAAGACATGGCTAATGTGAATAAGGCTCATATTCTCTAGTCAAAGTCTCCTATGAAAGGACTACGAAAAGACATGATATGTGTGGTTGCTTAACCAATTTAGAGTGTATACATTTTCCACCTTTTATTCTAGTGATGTAATGAAATAAAGTACTAGAGTAAAAGAAATAAAAATAAAATGCATACTTAAACTTACATGCATGGGGATAAATGTGTTGAAAAGGGTCCAACTCACTTCCTAGCCAAATAATTGGATAGAGAGATGAATAGTGAATGGAAAAAGGAAGAATCCCTAAAATAGATGCCCCTTATACTAAAGCTAAAAGTAGAATCCATGTAACATGGAGAAGGAGGGTAACATTTGCCACTATACTGAATCTGACTAAAAATGAGGAATGTTTGGAGGCCCAAAACTAATGTCTATCCGTTGTCCCACATAAACTCATGTAATCTAGAATGTGTGTATAAAATTTGTATGTTGTGAAGAGCAAAATCTATCATTCCCCCACTCTGAATATCCAAACTAGAACTAATAAATGATTAGAGGCCCAAAACTAATATTTGTCCTTTGTCCTGCACAAACTCATGTAGTTTGGGTCTAGGTAATGTAATGCACTAAAAATTGTAAATGGTGATACGGTCTTAACCTAAGGACAACCTAGGTACAACTAGGTGTAATCTAAAACTCTATTTAATGTGCAAGAAAAAAATAACATGTCTCACCATTTAATTTGTATAATCATTAGTGATGAAGAACATGAATATTTGTGTCATGCCCCCAAATCTAGTATGTGATTGATGTGTCTATATGATCTAGTAATTTTTACAACCACATGTGAAATGACATATCCTACCATGTCTTATGTGTAAAATTAGAGACCAAAACACTATGCCTATAGTCTACTATATGATTTTATAACTATGTCATGATATATGTACGAGACATGTAGTAATGTACATACCCCTAAATCTAGTATTTGAGCTGTATCTATATCAAAATCATTGTGAATCCATATAATCTAAACCACTGTGTCTAAATAGTCTATTTATTTATAAACTAAAATCACTATGGATCCATATAATCTGAACCATTGTATTTGAATAGTCTATGTATCTATATTTTGAAATCACTATGGATCCATATGATCTGAACCACTATCTATAAATAGTTTTTGCATATATAAATTAAAGGTATGTCCCTCTAAATGTCTTGAGTAATATTGAGTGACCCATGTAATCTGAATCACTATATATCTCAACCAATCAGATCTAAATCTAATAATCTAAATGCTAGATGTGTAAGAACCATGTATCCACCTATGAGAGGGGATGGGCATGTTGGGTCAGTATATAAATAGGAATAGTAGGAATGATGCCCCCTTTTAGGGAGGGGAAAAATTTGTGATAAAGGAGGTTGAGCCAAAAGTGATGACTAGTGTTGTAAGTAGAAACAAGGTTGGCTTGTTTTGAATAGCTTGAGAGGTTGTTTGATTGATTAGACTGAGCTGTTGAAAGTGGAACAAGTTTTGATTATTGATAACCAAGGTGTGTATTTGAGTATAAGATAAATATAGAGATGATAATTCCATAGTAGGTAGAGGAGGTAGTAACAGAGAAAAGTTTGAGTGATTTCAAAGGTATCATTATCATGATTCTATTGAAGAAAATAGTTTGAAAAATGGAGTTATGAGGTTTGAGTTATGGGCAAAATGGTATTTTGCTTAGATTGAAAGAGTTGAGTAATATAGGAAATTGGGTTGATTCTTGATTCATTGGTGTATTGACTAAGTTGATATCTTGAGTTCTAGAGTGAGAGAGATGTTGAGGAGATGAGCACCTACTATGACCCAGTTTTAGTAATAGGTAGCCCAGGTTCAGGCTAGTGGTGATGTGATCCTGGTAAGTAACCTAAATGCTTGGTTTTTGTATATTTTAGGCCTATTTTGGTTTTTTTGACCTCTATAAAGTATCTTAGGAAGAATTTTACTATTTCTATGACTCTTATCCTATATCCAGTGCTCTTGTCTAGGTTTTAGTGCTCATATCTAGGTTATAACACTCCTATCCAGTGTTTTTGTCATGTACCTATAACTATTTTCTTAAAGGCTTAATTTTTAAATGATGTTGCTTTGTTATTAACTAATGTTATATTTTGGCTTTTGATTTAGAATTATTGGTTGATATATATGTTATTTCTAGTGTTTTTTAGGGTGGGCTATGGATGAGTGAGTTATACAGGGGCCAAGTGATGGAGACATTGAGGTTGTTACCATTGTCTATTAATGAGAGAGCTATCATGGATAAGGTAGGGTTGGGTCATGTGTGTGACCTAGGCATAGTGTAGTGGGATAGGTATGTAATTATTTCCTTATGTGAGAGATAGAATGGAGATACACGTACTTTATGTCTTCTTACAATGGAAAATATTATGACTCTAGAGGATGTGTATCGTATTTATCAGTTAGTGGGTGGCGTGTGACATTATAAGATTACATGGGTGTTAATGATATTGATTGTGTGTCTTTGTATTTTACTAGTGTGTCCTTAGGTATACATTTAAGAGGGAGTGACACTGATGTACTACTATCAATTATTATGCAGTCTAGTGTTTCATGCTTTTAGAAGTGTCTTACTATTTTATTGGCATCGTTTGTTGTTGTGGATGGGAGTGAAGTATCGATTGCATATAGGATGCATAAGATTATACATAATGTGAAGGTATATGTCACTGTATTATTTTTGGTTAGGACTATGTTTTCCCACATATAATAGGATCTCTACAGGTTTACATAGGAGGCATGTAGTCATGGTTTGAGTGTAACAACATTATTGCATTGTTGGGCTTATGAGCACATAAAGGCTGTGAAGTTGATAAGATTACCCAGGGAGAGATGGGAACCTCCTTAACCATATGGAGAGTGGTGTATGAGTATATTTTCTATCAGATCCCTTGGGGTAGATCATTATAGGTGGTGTTAGATA
>JARHVA010002384.1:520000-655000 GCA_037957365.1 Torreya grandis | reverse complement strand
ATGATATGTAATAAATTATCATGTGAAATTGGAATAGTATGTGCAACTATGTTATCCTTGAATGGATTACATGCTTTATTTTCGTTTGGAATATGAGAAGTAAGAGTAACAAATTTATATCATTTAAAACATTATTTTGCTTTTGTTTTAAATTACAAAGTAGAATTAAGAACATGAGATGTATCATTTGAACTATGCATTGGATATTTGATTCTATTGCATTTATATTGTTGTAATTTGAACATAGAGAGAGAGAGAGAGAGAGAGAGAGAGAGAGAGAGGAGAGAGAGAGAGAGAGAGAGAAGAGAGAGAGAGAGAGAGAGAGAGAGAGAGAGAGAGAGAGAGAGAGACGAGAGAGAGAGAGAGAGAGAGCGAGAGAGAGAGAAGGTTCAAATAGAATAAAGTTATCACCAATAAGAGATTAATTTGGAATCTCATTAATAATTTTTTCATTTGGTGCATTGTGTATAGGAGAATGAGGTGAAAAGTACATTTCCCATTTATCAAAATGATAAATGGGAAAGGTACTTTTCACCTCATTCTCCTATACACAATGCACCAAATGAAAAAAATTATTAATGAGATTCCAAATGAATCTCTTATTGGTGATAAATTTATTCTATTTGAACCTTCTCTCTCTCTCTCTCTCTCTCTCTCTCTCTCTCTCTCCTCTCCATCTCTCCTCTCTCTCTCTCTGACTTTCATCAGAGGAGAGAGAGAGAGGAGAGAGAGAGAGAGAGGAGAGAGAGAGAGGAGAGAGAGAGAGAGAGAGAGAGAGAGAGAGAGAGAGGAGAGAGAGAGAGAGAGAGAAGGTTCAAATAGAATAAATTTATCACCAATAAGAGATTCATTTGGAATCTCAATAATAATTTTTTTCATTTGGTGCCTTGTGTATAGGAGAATGAGGTGTGAAAAGTACCTTTCCCATTTATCAAAATTATTTTCTTTAGAAGAGGGAAGAAAAGAGATAGGTTTGAGAGAGAAGAAGATGCATCTAATTTTTATTCACTATCACTTTCATATATATCATCATATTACTCATTAAAACCTATGGTAATTATCTTCATTGTAAATGAAATCATTTTCCACATTTTTTAGCTAATGTCCAATTTTGCAAATTTGTCCATTCATTATCATAGAAATTGATCTATGGGATGTGAGGCAAGAAGTGCCTTAGAGGCCATATTATTTATTTCACCAAAGATAATATGTAAAATTACTATTGAGAAAATAAATACAAGATTAAATACTAGCAGAGATTTTGAGAATATTTTTGACAGTCCAAAAAATTTGTAAAAATTTCAAAAAAATTATCTAAAAATTGTAAGGAAGGCTTGGGGTTTGAGGACCTAGTTTGGAAATCTAGGGTTTTGGGTTGGGGTTTTAGATTTTTTTTAAATTATTACAATAAAATTTGAATAAATTAAATACACATAAAAATTGATATACAAATCAGAAATTTAAAATTTAAATATTTGCATTAATAACTACTAACATAGAGATTTTGAAAATATTTTTGACACTCCAAATAATTTGTATAGATTCCAAAAAAATTATCCAAAAATTGTAAGGAAGGCTTAGGGTTTAAGGACCTAGTTTGGAAATTTAGGGTTTTGGGTTAAGGTTTTAAAATTTTTTGAAAATTCTTTCAATAATTTAAATTCTAAAATAAATTTGAAATAAAATTAATGAAAAAAATTTATTTAAAAATAAAAAATTTGAAATTGAAATTTTGCACAAAAATATGAAGGAAAAACCCTAAGGGTACCTAGGGTTTTATATTTATTTTAAGTAAGTCATGTTCACCAAGTAGTTTATTAATTTTTGAAACTAGGGTCTAGTTACTAAATAATAAAGGTCTAGAGTAAGGGAGAAAATATAATTGAATAAAGTAAAATATAAATTCACATCAATTTAATCAAATCAATTTGCATAGAGAAAAGAAGTAACTTATCTAGAAAATATGCTAAAATGAATGATCTAGGGGCTAAAAACTATTTTATAGAATTGGGATAGTGTCATGAATCTAGTTTTATCTTTTGTTCAACAAAAAGATAAGAGCATTGAAAATAGGAAACTTCGATGTTTGATGGTATTGTCCACTCCTACTACTATTATCCAAACTAGTCACATGGATCTGAGTTTTTTGGGTTTTGTTCATTGTCACTATGTGATCCTACCAATAAAATTTTGGATGTTGAATGTCTAAAAAGATCATTATAGATATATTTTAATCTTAAAACCCTAGTTCTATCTACACACATAAAATAATAAATACATCAAAAGTAAAAGAGGGAAAATTTGGGTTAAGGGGAGTATGATCGCATGATCTTGAACCCATGTTGTCTTGATCACTACCTACATTAACCCTCAATCTAGGGTCTCAAATCAAATGTAGATTTCCCTTATAGAACATGCATAATCAATGCACATGGTAGACACAAGAATAAAATTTTGCCTAGGCCTTTCCTTGATCAAGCATGAAAATTTATGTGTGTGATGTAGAATGTTGAGGTATACTACTGACTAATTTTTAATTGTGTATTGTGCCAAAATAATAAGTGATAGATATAAAATGCCTTATGAAGTCATTTATAGAAGAGACTCTTTATTTTGAATTTAGGAGCTTTATTCACATTAACTGACATCAAAAAGGTAAATAAAACTTAAGGGTAGGACTAAGAAAGGTTTAAGACCTATTAAGCAAAGATAAATTAATGTTGGGACTCAAAATACAAAAAGATAAGAGCATAGAAAAGGGGACACCCTAGGTTCCAATGCTATAGTCCAATCTTAGTGCTCATGTCCTACAAGCTTAGGACTTGGGGGATAGGATTTGCCTAGGAAATATAGTCTAGTTGAGCTAGAATGATCATCTAGAAGGATACAAATGACTGGTAATGAGAAAAAAGGTGACTCAAGCATCAAATAATACCAAGATAAGTAAAACAAAAGACATGGCTAATGTGAATAAGGCTCATGTTCTCCAATTAGAGTCTCATATGAAAAGAGTATGAAAATACATGATATGTGTGGTTTCTTGACCAATTTATGGTGTATATAAGTTCTAAAGCAATGATATCTAATTATTATCCACACCTAATAACATTTTGGGTGCATGATATTAATGATGATTAAATTAAAGAGAAAATAAAATACAAAAAATTAAAATAATTAAAAAATATGATATGGTTTGTTGTACATAACCTACTACAAATACATATGATTATTTTAATGATGGTTCAAAATTAGTGGATGAAAATGGTAACACATTTGATGATTACAACATATATGATACATGAGTATTTCATTGATAAGATCCTTGGTTAGTTATAGCATAGTCTATTGTACATATCTTAATGTTTCCTTGGTTTCTCACCCTTTATTTTATATTGTCTCATGATACATTTTTACATATGATTTTATGTTGACCATTGTTATAGCTTTTCTTTGCTTTGGTTATGATGTTTTCACTAACACTTAACTTTTGATTATGTATCCTGATCTAGACATTCAAGATAACTATCCTCTGATGACAAATAATTTACAGTAGTCTAATCCTACTAAACATTACTTATGACATAATACTTATCCACCCCTCTATAATTACCATATATTTTTTCCTTTCTCATAGCATACATTTATCTTACATGATATCACATATTATATGGATAGATATATTAATGACATTTAAATACACATTGATTCTTTCCCATTGGTGGATTGAATCCTTGTCAAATAAAGGAGACACTAGACAATTCTCAAGTTATCTCAACCCTTATACACTCGAAGACCATGCTCCTGTGTAAGCCACACACAATATTCCAAAATTAAATGTTCCTAGAATAAAATGACTCACCTATATATTAACATTAGAATATATTTTGTATAATACTTCCCATTGCTCTAATTGGTGAAGAGAGGATTGATTTTATATAACCTAAAATCCCTTATAAATTTAACTAGTTTTATAAATTTAATTAGTTACATAAATTTCATGTGGGTGTGAAAATTGGACTTTAGTGCAAGTTGAATTTCTAAATGAGATTATTTTTTAACTAACAAAATAATATATCTTAGGATAGTTACTTACTAACTAAGCTTAAATTTTAATTATAAATATACATCATAAACCCCTTTAAGTCAACCTAGTGAGGATAAATTGTTTTGAGGCTCAATGATACACTCATTTATATATTCTCTTAAGACACTTTATGCACTAACTTGCTCAATTTTTCTTTTGTCTCAAAAAAGACCTATTTATGATAGTCATGCACTCTTGTGTAATTATGAATTTTAAAAACATGAAACTAAATAAAAACAAGTTTTTAGGGTTTGATAAAATTCTTAACACATAACCAATGATATCCTTTAATGAAGAAACTAGTTTGAATATTGGTTTTATAAGACAATTTAATAAAAAGTCCAATGCCTTATTTTAGACCTAGACACCTAATTGGTACTCAAATAGGTTAAAAATAAAAATATGAGTTTTCAAATGCAAATTTAACTTATAATATTTATATGAAATCATTTCAAAGGGTATTCAACCTTCACTTTGATTTTCTAGACCTAAAATTGAAGAATTTTGACAATTTTCTCCTCTCCCTATCAGAAAAACTCAGTTATTCTAGGTTTTAGGTGCACATAGTCAGTTATTAAGGTGTATTTATGTCTCCTACAAATATAAAAACACTTTAACCACTTTACACACTCTATTTAATATATTTTCACAAGGTTTTATACTTTTTAATGGTTAAAATTAAAGTTATGATTCTTTTTCTAGACTTAACCCTGAAACTAGGGTTTTCCTACAACTATAGGACCTAAGAGATAACTATTGATAGTTCATATAAATAAATGAATATGTATTAATAAAATAACCTATACAAGATTATTAACTACTCTCTCAAACTTTTCCAATACTCAATTTGAAACCATGTATAAGATTACTCGTTAAACAAAGGATAATGAACAAGGTTTTTATCACAAAATAGGGCCTATGTAAAAGAAAGGAGATCTGTGTGACATTAATATCTCTTTATTTATTTCAATAATATATATTACTGTATAATAAGGTTCTCCAACATAAAATTCATACTCTTGACTCGGAAAATAATGCTTTACATTATACAAAATATGTAAAATATAGACTTTAACAATGATAGACTGTCATACATGGACCTTCTCTTCCTAATGTAACCAAAATATGAACAAGTTCAAAAAAATTTAATATTTTTCATTATTTTTGACCTCTTAGAAGAATTTTTATTTTGATTATACTCTTTTGATTTATTTCTTACAATTGTAAATGTACAACTAAAGTCCAAAATATGCTCTTGACCTATCTAAAAATTAGAAGATTCACAAAACAAACAAGCTTATTAAAGTACACAATTATTAGAGATTATTATGACCTTAATATATTATATACTAACCACCTACTACATATTATACCTTTTATAACCAATGACACCTACAAAAATTTCTAGAGACATGTATTTTACCTTTGATTTTACAACTTGAGCATTTCAAAATTCAAATTTTGAATTTGGTGGGAAACCACCAAATAAAGTCTTTATGATAATTCATCATCTCCTAAGAACTACAAATGAATAAATAGGAATAATATTACTATTTTATAATTCAAGACACCTACTAAGACACAAATACCATCTCAAACTAGTTCATACACATGATGCTCTTGAATTAATCTACCAAATTATAAAAAAAGTCAACCATGTACTTGTTTGATGAGATATTATATATTATTACCATAATTATTGACTTGTGAAATAGTCATCCAAGTTTAATATTCAATGTGATTATCTTTCCATTTTATAATGTACTAAAAATAATCCTTGACTCTTGTTCTTTTGACCATTTTCTTGTCCACAATACTCTTTGGTTAAACTAGTGGCTTCCTTGGTAGTTGTTGTTCCTAAGGAATGGTTTGATTAGTCACATCAACATCTATTTTTCTATTATTTTATCCTTTATTTTATGGATAAATATCAAAAAAATTAAATATAGGAGAAATACCAATATATTTGGTAAGTTCTATCTCATATGTATTGGATGAAAACTTTCTAAGGACCCTACATGGCCCTATCTTTTTCATTTTTAGTTTGTTGTATTCTCATTTTGGAAAATTTTTATTTTATAAAATTATCCAAGACAATATCCAAAAATTAAAATTTAATCTCTTTCCTCTTAAAAATTTCTATTTTCTTGTACTTATTTCAATTCTTTGTTTCACCTGTTCTTGTAGCTCTTGCATGGCTACTGTAAATTGCTCCCCTTCTACACTCCTTTCTTGTTGGTATAAATTTTTGAATTCATAAATGACCATAGGATGCATACCATAAACAATTTGAGAAGGAATTTTACATGTACTCTTATTTGGTGAGTCATTATAAGTAAACTCTACCTATGCAAGTACTTGATCCCATTTCATGGGGTGTTCTCCTACCAAACTTACTATAATGTTCCCAAGACTTATATTCACCACTTCAGTTTATCCATAAATTAAAGGGTGATAGGTGTAATTTAAATTCAAATTTGTTCCAAGATTATTCCTAAGAGTTATACAAAAATAACCCTCAAATTTAGTATCTCTATCTGAAATAATATTGTTAGGTAATCCATGAAACCTTATTATCTTTTTAAAGAATAGATCAGATATATGAGTTGCATCACTCACCTTATACAAAGGTATGAAATGAGTCATTTTAGATAATATATATACTACCAAAAAAATTTAATCATTACCTTTTTATGTCCTTAGTAGGCCAAGAACAAAATCCATACTTATTGAGTCCCATGGTGTATTAGGAATAGGTAGGGGCTGATATAGGCCTATATTTTGACTTCTTCCATTAGCATACTAAAATATTATAAAAATTTAAATGTAATTATTCACATCATTTGTATTTTTATATTAATAAAATTCACTTACTTTAGTTAGTGTCTTGTCTTGTCCAAAATGACCTGCAAGACTGCCACTATGATTTTCCTTGATAATATTCTCTCTCATAGAGATTTTTGTGATACATAATTGTTTACCTTTGAATAAGACATATTTTTAAATCATGTAATGAATCAGTACATACCTCATAAGCTTCTTTTAAATCTGAATCTTCCTTGTATAAGTTCTTGAGATAATCAAATCCCACAACCTTCACTTCTATTTCCTATGAAATTAGACTTATTCTACTCAAGGCATCAACAACCTTATTATTTTGTCCACTTTTATGATTAATCACAAAATAAAAACTTTGTAAAAACTCTACCCAATTTAAATTTCCTTGATTCAACTTTTGATGACTAGTTATTAATTGTAGAACATGATTATCAGTGAATAGAACAAACTGCTTAGGCATTAGATAATGCCTCCAATTTTTTCAATGCTTACACAATGGAATAGAACTCCTGATCATAGGTTAAATAATTTAGTTTAGATTCATTGAGATTCTCATTGAAATAAGAAACTATCTTACCTTATTGGCTTAGAACTACTCCAATGATTATCCCATTTGCATCACATTCAACTTGAAAAAATTTACTAAAACTAGTTAAGGCCAATATGGGTTGCTCTATAATTTTCTCTTAAAAAATTTGAAAAATTTTGTTAGCTTCATCATTCCACTTTAATGGTTTCTTATTACCCTTAATGGTTTCTACTATAAGTACACAAATAGTACTTAATTTTCTTATGAATTTTCTATATAAATTATTAAGCCCATGAAAAATTCATACCTAAAATGAACTCTTGGGTGTAGGACATTCCTGTATTACTTTTACCTTATACTTATCCATCTTTACTCCTTGTGAGATCACATATCCCAAATAAATTAGTTTAATTTTTAAGAAAGTACATTTATAAAGGTTTATTAATAACCTTTCTTCCTGCAACTTCCTTAAAACCATCCCTAAATGCTCAAGATACTCTTTTTTAGATATACTAAAAACTATAATATCAAGATACAAAATTACAAATTTATGCTATTCCCTTAACCTATAGTGCATCTAAGGATATGTGTGGATTATTTTTGGCTTACACATATTCATATTAGCTTGTTGCATTTCTTTATGTTCCAGTATGGTCAGCCTATGGAATAACTATGGACAATTAGAGTATATATAGGAGGTAGTAGTTAGTCTTTTATCATCATATTATGAATTTTGTTCTTATTATATTATTGTGGAGGTTTCCCCCTCTAAGAAACTTAGTGATAATATTCTAATATTATACTCTTTCACCAATTATTGTTATGGATATGCTTATTTTTCTCTTAATTATAGAATATATAATCTATCATTACATATCATCTAAGTAATTTCCTTACAAGTGGTATTAGAGCATCGATTTTGGAAAGTTTTTACAACACATTTTTTTTTTTCAAATCTAGTTTCCTGAGCACCAAAAGGCTAAAAAAAATAACTTGTGATCTAGGAGGATTTGATTTTTTTCATCACCATATTTTTGTCCATGAGGTTTTTTTACAAAAAAAGAAAGAACATTTTTTCTTGGTAAAAAAAAGAAAAAAAGTCTAGAATTTTTTTTACCTTGTGCACATTAGTAATCATTGGATTCATCTTTATGAGAAAATAACAATCGTGTATTCAACTAGTACACTTTTTCATGTCAAAATAATTCAACCTTATGCACAATAGTAGTAGTTGGATTCATCTCAATGAGATGATCACAATAGTGTACTCCACTAGTATATTTTTTTAAGGCTAAAACCCTCCTAGGGTTTGTGCATGATTGTTATAAACACTTGAAGATGTGGGAAAGGGAAAGAAACTCCAAAAAATCCTCACAAGGATTGCATGGAAGCTGAATCTTTTGATCCATCTATTTTAGAGGTAATACAACAACTTAAGTTAGAGTTGTAGGGCATGGTGAAAAAATATGATTTTGATATGATTCAAAGGGACATTATAGTTTTGAGAGGGTATTTTAATAGAATGAAGGATAAAATAAAAAATATATATGGGTAATTGGCCAACTTATCAGCTCAACCACTATAAAATAATCCTCCACCACTTCAGTTTGGTTCTCGTACTCCACATAATACCAATACCAATAACAATTATAGCCCGAAGATGACATTGCTAAAAATGGACCTATGCAAGTTTTATGGTAATGATCCACTCACTTGGTTCACTCAAATTGAAAATTTATTTGATTTACATCAAACTCTATGTTCATAAAAAGGGATTATGGCTTCTCTCTATCTAGAACCAAAGGCATTTATTTGGTATTATTGATTGTGTGATCAAAAGAAAATAAGGGTGTCCCATTTTCATGGTTGGTATTTTTTTAGGAGTTTTAGCTCCACTATCAAAATAATGTTTCTAAAAATTACTTCAGTTAGCTAGCCAAGTTGCACCAAAATGGGACTATCAAGGACTACATTCATTAATTTTAGAGTCTCTCTTTACATGTAGCAAACATCATTGAGGAAATTTTGACTGACCTATTTTTAGCTGGCCTTAACGATATAATCCAATTAGAGGTTCACATGTCTCATACCAATACTATATCTAAGGCCATACCAAAATCATGAATGGTTGAGGAAAAATAGATGATTAGACGAAGACCTTACACCATTGTTCATGAATGCACTTTTCTAGGATCAACATTTCATTAGCCTACTAGATTAACACCTCAAAAAGTGGAAGAAAATCATGCACAATGTTTATGTTTTGGCTATGATAGTAAATGGATCAAAGGGCATCTATGTGATGAAAATATTTTTTTAACATTAATGGTGCCAATGATTAGTAATATGATGAAGAGGATTTAAGGGAAGGGTTAGAAGAACATGAGGATGAATTTGAATATTCTTAACCTACTATTTCTTGTCATGCACTTTTAGGCATTAGTACTCCTCAAACTCTTAAGTTGGTGGGGTTATTGAAGAAATATAAGGTGACTATGTTAATTGACTTTGGGAGTACACATAACTTCATCGATAGTAAGTTGGCTTCTCATTTAAATTATTTCATTTACCTAGATTTAAACTTTTAGGTCATGATTATATATGGTGGTATGGTTAATTGTTCTAAAAAATCTCATAGTATTAAGCTTACTATGGGAGATTATTTGTTAGATTCCCCTATGTTTGCTATTCCCATAGGAGGAAATGACATTATTTTTGGAGTGTAATGGCTAACCACTTTGGGTACTATTGAGATGAATTTATAGGAATTATTCATGAGGTTCCATTTAGAAGGAATGACTTTTGAATTTCATAGATTATGGGCTAAATTTCCATAATTGGTTAGTTTCCACCAGATGATGAAGATTATTATAAAAGATGTAGAAGGCTTTATGGCATGTTTATTTTCCATGGAGGTTCAACAAATTAAGGAGTTTACACATGTTGCTTTTCAAAAGGCATTGGATGATCATTCTATCATTTTTGGTGACATGCCAAAAGGACTTCCTCCAAGTCATACAGATGATCATGCCATTATACTCATTTCAAGAACTATACCACCCAATATTAGACCCAATATGTTTCTCTATGCGTAAAAGAATGAAATTAAAAATATGGTACAAGATATGTTCAAGGTAGGAATCATTCAACATAGTCAAAGCAAATATTCCTCCCTAGTGGTCATGGTGTGGAATAAGGATTATAGCTAGAGGATGTGCCCAGACTATAGATAACTCAACAAATACACCATCAAATATAAGTTTTCTATTCTAGTGATTAATGATTTTTTAGATGAATTATATGGTGTTATTTATTTTATAAATTTATATATTCACTCTGGATATCATCAGATTCACATCCATAATGAGGACATACCTAAAACAACTTTCAAAACTCATGAAGGCCATTATGAATTTATGACCATTCCTTTTAGCCTCACAAATGTACCATATATAATTCAAAGTTTGATGAATACTATTTTTAGGACATTTTTGAGAAATTTTATATTAGTGTTTTTTCATGATATCCTCATCTAAAAAAAATAGGGAAGACCATTTGAATCTTGTGAAATAGGTGCTTTTAGTTATGGAACAACATCAAATTTATGCCAAACCTTCTAAATGTTCTTTTGGTGTCTAATAGGTGGATTACTTGGGTCATATTATTTCATATGGAGTGAAAGTTGATCATAATAAAATCCAAGAAATGGAGTGGTAGGTACTCAAAGCACTCAATAACCTCCATGTATTTTTGGGACTAACTGGTTACTATCATAGGTTTGTCAAAAATTATAGTAGTATTGTAGTTCCACTCACCTTTTTGCTGAAGAAAGACTCCTTTCAATAGATCGATTCCTGTAACAAGGCATTTTAATAGTTGAAAATGGTTATGTGCACAACTCTAATTTTTTATACTCCTAATGTTTCAAAAACTTTTATTATGGAGTGTGATGCATCACGATATGGCATGGGGATATACTCATGCAAGAAGGTAGACCACTGACATTTGAAAGTCACCAAATTAAGGGAAAAATAGGTGTAAAATAATATATGAGAAAGAGATGATGGCTATTTTGCATGTAGTGAAGCAATAGAGACCATATCTGATGGGTTGTCATGTTCAGGTAAAGATTAATCATGATAGCCTCAAATATTTTTTAGAATAATTCTTGTCATTTGAAGAACAAAAAAATGGGTGAATAAAATGTTAGGCTATAATTTTGAGATAGTGTATAAGAAATGAAAATATAATGTGGTATAATATTCCCTCTCTCAATGGGATGAATCAGTTGATGCATTGCTATGTGCCATTACCATGTAGTAGACATATTGGATAGAGGGATCAAGATTAGAATGGGGGATTGATAGTGATACCAAGGATTTGAATCAAATATTCTATAGGGTTATAATTAATATAAAAAAATTACATGTAAGGGGAACACATTATGGTATAAAAATAAATTATACCTTTGTAATCATTCTCTCCTCAAACATAAAATTCTTTAAGAACTTTATGCCTCTCCACTTGAAGGACACTTGGGATTTTTGAAAACATATTATAGAATCAAGTAAGATTTTTTTTGGAAAGGAATCAAAGGGATGTTTTGAAATATGTGGCTAAATGCATGGTATGCTAACAAAAAAATTTGAAACCATTAAGAACCTAGTTCTTTTGTAGCCTTTATCCATTCCTAGCTAACATTGGGAAGAGGTTTCCACTAATTTAATTATAGGGTTACGAGTGTTTGAGGGTAAAAATCTTACCATGGTAGTTGTTTATTGACTCACCAAGTATGCTCATTTTTGCTCCTTATCACAGCCATTTATTGTTAGTACAATATCTTCTTATTTTCTCAATATAGTTCAAAAATTACATGAGACTCCAAAGATCATTGTAAGTGATCAAGATCTCATATTTACTAGTAATTTTTAGAATGAATTATTTTCATGTTTGGGTACCCAATTGGCTTGTATATCATCCTATCATCCTCAATCTAATAGACAAACAAAGGTAGTCAACAAATGTTTCGAAGGGTATCTTCATTTTTTTATTTTTGATAGATAGGATAAATGGGTTGATTGGCTACCACTTGTTGAATGGTGGTATAACACTTCTTTTCACACTTCTTCAAAGATGTCTCTCTTTGTATCATTGTAGGGGTATCACCCCTCATACATATATTAAAGTTTTATAGTGCATCCTAAGGTTTAATATATTGAGGAACACATTCACCATCAATAAGAGGTGTTAGTCAATTTGTGAGAGAATTTAGTAATGGAAAAAAATTGAATGAAGCAACAAGTAGATCAACCTCGTAGTGAGCAACATTTTGACATAGGTGATTGGGTTTTTTTTGAATTTTTATCCATATAAGTATATGTCTCTAAAGAAAAATAAAAATTATAAAAATAAATAACCTAAGTATTATGACCCTTACCAGATCTTGAAAAAAATTGGTAGTGTGGTTTACAAGTTAGAGTTACTCCCAAACACTCACATATATCTAGTATTCCATGCATATTGCTTGAAGAAAGTAATTAGACATAGAGTTTCCATTTATATTGAGTTACCTAAATTATATAAATAAGTTAGAGCCATTATAGAGCTTAATTAGATCCTTCACATGTTCACTAAACAACTAAGGACTAGAGTCATTAAGTAGTATTTGATCAAATAGAAGAACTTGTATTCTAAAGATGCAACATGGGAGGATGAATCATTCATATAAAAACATCATGGTTTGATTCAACATTGAGGAATATTTTTTTTTAATGGGATGGGCATGTTATTCCCTTAACCTATAATGTGTTTAGGGATATATGTAGCTGACTTGTGTCTTACACATTTTTATATTAGCTTGTTGCCTTTCTTGATGTTCTTAGTATGGTCAGCCTATGGAATAGCCATGGATAACTAGAGTATATATAGGAGGTAGTGGTTAGTCTTTTATCATCATATTATGAAATATATTCTTATTGCATTTTTGTGGAGGTTTTCCCTAGAAGTGGCTCAGTCATAATATTCTAGTATTCTACTCTTATGCCAATTATTATTATGGATCTACTTATTCTACTCTTAATTATATCATATATAATTATATTATTGTGAAGCATCTAAGTGATTTCCTTATAATTTACCTTTGAATGGATTAAGCACTTCATTTATCAACCTTATGAGGGTGCTGAGAGCATTGATCAAGCCAAGTGACATTACCAACCATTCATATAAACCATCATTGGTTTTAAAATATATTTTCCATTCATCCCCTTTTATAATTCTTATTTGATGATATCCACTTATATTATTTATCTTAGAAAAGTAAATATCACCACTAAGATAATCCAATAAATCATCAATCCTGGGAAAAGAGAATCTATACATTATTGTGATATTATTGATGGCTCTTGAATCCATGCACATTCTCTAGTCACCATCTTTATTTGAATTTAACACTATAGTAACCACACATGGACTTAAATTTTCTCTCACCAACCCTTTCTCCAACAATTCTTGCACTTATTAATCTCATCATTTTCCTTAGGAATCATTCTTTATGTATCTTTGTTTGGAAAATTAAAACTAGTAATTAGATTTATATGATGAATTATAATCCTTTAAAGAGGTAATTAATTTGGTATATCATCTACTAAAATATCCATGAATTCACTTAAAAAATATTGAATCTCTAAATGTAATTCATCAAAATTAGTATAAGTTAAAACCATCTTAGGCTTACTAATAAGAGATTAACTCATCTCTTCTCTTTTATCTTGATGTATAAACTCTTTCCCACTGACCAACAATACCTTTGTGCCCTCTTTTATATCTACATCACTATCTTTGATAGGTGTGAGAACATGCTTCTTACCATCCCTTATAAATGTATAAGTGTTGAGCTTACCATCATGGATAGCTTGTCTATCATATTTCCATGGTCTTCCTAACATGATATGAAAAACATCCATTCACATTATATCACATGTGATAGTATCTTTGTAATTCCCAATCTAAAATTCTGCATTACATTATTTATTAACTAGAATTTGATGACCCTTTTGGAGCTAAGAAACTTATTAGGGAGTAGGATGGCTTACCTTGTTCAATTACAACTTGCTTACCATTTATATGGAAACCAAATTATCAGTGCAACCACTATCAATGATCATTTGGTAGCATTTACCCTTAGATTTACATGTATTTTTGAAGAGTGTTTTCTTTTAAGGTGGCTCCTTGATCTCCTTGGATGGTTTTAGAAATATTTTATTAATCAATAGTGGTCATCCTTCTTATGGAGCATCTTCTTGGATAGGAGTAATTATACTTTGATATTCCTTTGATTTATTGATATGAGAACTTCCATGGTTGGTAGATGGATTTTTCAGACATTCATATTATATATGTCCATATTTGCCACACTTGAAATACCTACTACTAAATTATCCACTTCTACATATGTAGAAAGGCCTTCTCCCTCTAAAATAAGACCTACCTCTTAAATTTGATGCTACTCTTTGATAACTACTAGTTTATCCTTGATTAAATAGAAGCTAGTTCCTTCTTCCTTATTGTCATCTACTCTTATAGGGGTTCTTCTTCCTCTAGCATGTAAAGGATAGTTTATTACAAGCTTTTCTTCTAATTTTTAGGCCTATTGATATGCCTCCTCAATTTATTTAGATATAATAAGAATGATCTCATCTTGTATAAAAAAATTTAGACCATTCAAATATATTTATACCTTCTCTAAGTCTTCCTCTATATGTCCATCCATTATAGTTAGCCTATAGCTCCTATATATTCCTTCACCATCATATCTTTATATTTAATATTCTAAAGTTTTTATAAAAGGTTGGTTTAATAGTCCTTATGCATGAATTTACCTTTCAAATTTGACACCATTATTTCCAAACTGGTTATTTTTCCCTTTCCTTTCCTTTTCCTCTCTGTTTGTACACCATCCCACCATAGGGAGGCATGGACTTTCAATTTTGTCACTACATATTTTACTTTATTTTATTATTAAACATTTTTATACCTATAATATTTATTTAAGGAACTAATATAATCTATTAAATATTCAAAATTAAAATTTACATCATATATAGGTACATCTAACTTTGGTTTGGAGGTTGTTCCCATTATTACCTTCACAAGCCTCTCTTCAGGTCCTATCTCTAATGCTAATGCTTCTTCTTCAGCTCTTTCATATTTTTTGTCACTAACATCTCCAAGATCCAATCCTCTCCTTTGTTCTAGTTCTATTGCCTCCATTTTGGTCTTTAGAATTTTGATCTCTTCAAGCAACACTACATTGGTCACTTGTCTCCTTGCTTCCCCTCTTGCTCTAAACCTTGTTTCCATTATTTACCATATTGATCTAACCCTAATCCTTTTTATTTTACATAATATTTCTATTTGATACTAAATATTATACACTCTTTTATATATTCTCTTAAGATACTCAACTCACTAACTTTCTCAATTTTAATTTTGGCTCAAAATAGACCTATTTATGATAGCCATGAACTCTTGAGTCTTTATGCATTTGAGAAACATAAAAATGAATAAAAAGGTTATATGGTTTTATAAAAGTATTAATACATCACTAATTATGTCCTTCAATGACAAAACGAACTGAGTATTGGTTTTACAAGACAATTCAATAAATAATCCAATGGCTTGTTTTAGACATAGAGACCTAATTGGTATTCAAATAGGTCAAAAATAAAAATATGACTTTAAAAATTAAAATGTAACTTGTAATAGGTATTTAAAAACATTTAAAATCTTATTCAACCTTAACTTGTATTTTATATACCCAAAATTGAAGAATTTAGTCAATTTTCTCCTCTCATTGTCAGGAAAACTTAGAATTATAGGTTTTAGGTACACACAATCAGCTCTTAATTTATCCATACATCTCATAAAAATATAAAAATAATTGAATAAATTTATAAAATTTATTTTATATCTTTTCAATAAGTCTAAATTTTTTTCAAGGGTTAAAATTGAAGTTATGATTCTTTTTCTAGACTCAACCCTAAAACTAGGGTTTTCCTACAACTACAGGACTTGAGAGCTAACTATTGATATTTCATGAAGATAAATGACTATTTATTCATAAAAATAAATTTAAAATATTATTAATAACCCTATACAAATTATATAATACTCATTTTGAAATAATGCATAAGATTACTTTTTAAATAAAGGACTATGAACAAGGTTTTTATCATAAAATAGGGTTTGTGTAAAATAAAGTATGTATTTGTGACCTTAAATTATATTAATTTATTTCAATAATATCTATTAAAATATAATAAGGGTCTACAAAATTAAATAAATACTCTTGAATCATAAAATACACCTTTCCTTTATACAAATATGCAAAATATAGACTTTAACAGTGGCAGACTATCATATATGGACCTTCTCTTTCCAATGTAACTAGAATATAAGCAAATTCAAAAAAAATTAATTTTTTTCATCATTGGTGACATCCTATAAAACTTTTTATTTTTATTATACTCTTTTGTTTCATTTCTTAAAGATGGGAATGTACAACTGAAGTCCAAAATATGCTCTTGACCTATCTGAAAATGAGTAGATTCATAAAACAAACAAGATTATTCAATTGCACATAGTTATTAGAGATGATTATGACCTTCCTATATTGTATACTGACCCCTTATTATGTATACTACCCTATATAACCAATCACACCTACAAACATCTATAAACATGTCTTTTACCTTTGATTTTACAACTTAAGCATTTGAAAATTCAAAATTTGAATTTGGTGTAAAACCATCAAATGAACTCTCTATGTTAATTCATTAGCTCATAGGCACTCCAAATGACTAAATAAGACTAAAATGAATCTTTTATACCTTAATACACCTACTAAGACATAAATACCATCTCAAACTAGTTCATACACATGATGTTCCTGCATCACTCACCGTTTGATATGGGTCTTGACAAAAAAGCTTGGTAAAGTAACCATGTATAATAAATTATCATGAAGAAGGAAGGAATGAAAAAAACCCCAAGTAATAATTATTTTGAATCATATGCCAGAGACTATGAATGAATGTGAGTCACACATTGAAGAGTTTTAATGATAAGGTCCTTTTGTTGAATATTAAAGAAGGTTCATATGCACAAAATAATGTTTCATTACTTTGAAACAACAACAACAACAATAATAATAACAATAATAATAATAATGTGTACTAAAAATATACCCACTTTAAAAATAAATAAAAATGTAGTATTATGAATATATTTGTAACTAGTCCAAATCTGAACTGTGACATAATTCTCACAAAATCATGCATAATAACTAAAGGTAATGCAACATATGTATATATACCAAAATAAGGACATATTATATTCACTAAAATAGTATCCATGTGAATTATGGAGAATTGATAAAGACCCCTATAAACTAAATAGCAAGGATAAAAAAGAAGAGGAGGATTATTAGTGATATTTTAAAATGTTAAACTATAAAAAAACACAGTACAGGAAATCCTAATAATGGAGATAAAAAATAATCTAAAGTAAATATTTGTGATGGATATATAAAAGGAAGAACATAATTTTGTACAAGAAAAAAAGTGCAACCTAAAAAAATGTGTCTCGTGTCTGGCATAAACTTGTCCCTAAGGGGGGCTCTAAAAAAATAGAAATGTCTAAATTGAATGTATCATTTCAAGAATATGATTAGAAACTACAAGATTATAAGAAGTGTCTCCACATAAATTTTAAATAATTATCTTAATAATGTAAATATATTCTATGTTCTCAATATGGTGGTGGAAAGGCATGTAAATATACATCAACAAGTGACCAAGAATAATACCACATGAATTGAGCTAGTCATTGTACTAAACTAGGCTAGAGGTAATAGGAACTTGTTAATATAAAATGGATAAAGGCCTTGTGTAGTGAAAAATACTCCATGCATATATTTCATGGTGCATAATTGGTCCAACCAACAAGAAATGATGGAGGTGAATATTTCATAATAGTGGTCTCTGAAAATACCTTTCAAATAGGAAATTAGTGTGTCTACATGATCTAAAGTATAATTAAAAACCAAAAAATGAGATAAAAAACACCATTATGTGCCTCAATTTTTTCAACATGAATACGAATTCACTAAAATTTATATTAACACAAACCTTAAATGTGTTAAAAATACAAGTATGCCCCCAAAAATTTACTTTATAGTTAGTTTGTTGATAAAAATGGCCCCCAAAACTGAATATAACTATGTAGTGTACAAATCAATATGCTTGTTTGCAATATCTGTGGAAAATAAGAAACTAAAAAAATTATATAACATGAGAAGATTCTAACCATGATTCTAAAATATTTGCATAAAAATATGCACTTTGAAAAAATAGCTCTGAAAATGAGCTCTTACTACAAATAAATGGTCAATTGAAGTTTTATGTATGAAACAGGCTAAAAAGGCTAATAAAATAAACATCTTGTATGGGGTTATGATTGTGTTGTTTCCAAAATCAGATTAGCCCATTTTTGGGAACAACCCCCTACGAAACTTGTCCATTTCATCTTATGTCTCTCTAAGTTCATTTTTAAGATGAGTTTTGAATTCGTTCTCATCTTGGCCTAAGAACGTGAGAGTGACCATGATCTCATTACGACCAAGGAACCCCTCTCCTAGACTGCCTCTTCCAGAGTTGGTCTTTTCTTCTTTTTGTGCACGAGCGGCAAATTTTGCTGCCAATACATTTTGACCCTTAGAAAGCAAGGGCGGCAAAATTTGCTGCCCCTACATTTTTTTCCAAGGGTGGCAAATTTTTTTGCCCTTGCATCTTAACCTACAAGGGTAGCAAAATTTTTTGCCCCTACATTCGGACCCACCAGGACATGTAAAGGTGGCAAAATTTTCCGCCCGAGCATGCCTCAGTTTTCATGCATGGCATTTATTGCTGTGCACAGTGGGTTGTTGGGGTCAATTTTCACTCCATATAAACTGAGTTAAACCTCATTTCTTCTCATTGCTTCCTCCTCTCCTCCTGCCCTTCACGTCTAGATGATCTAGCGAGCGATTTGAAGCATGTTTTTGTAGATTTGAGCTTGTGGCATGTACAGTTTTCTAGGTAGGTCTTATTTTTACATTTGTTTTTCTTGTTCTTCCTTTATTTCTTTATCTTCTTTTTATCATTGTGGAAACTACCTACCTAAAGGGATGGCTTAAAATGCCATCCCTCTCCTTTACCTGCGAGCTTCCTCTGACACCATGCCTTTTTGGGTGGTGAAATTTGCCGCCCGTGCCTCAGCCCCCCTAGCCCTAGCTACAAAGGCAGCAATTTTTGCCACCGAGGTAATTCTTTTGTCTAGCAGGGGCAGTGAATATCACCACCCCTGTGACCCTACCTTGTAGTTCTTTTTTGCTTTTGCCACCCCTCCATGTTTCTTGCTATCCCTTTAGGGGTGGTAATTTTTTCCACCCCTACCACTTTTTATTTTAATCTACAAGGGCAAAAAAATTTGCCACTTGTGTATACCGAACATGCACAGGCGGTGAATTTTGCTGCCCTTGCATTTTTTTAGCCTGTAAGAGCAGAAATTTTTTCCACCCATTCATCCCTTCTCCAGCTTTTGCTAACTCCAAAGGATTTTCCATGTTGACTTTTTCTTTCCCTTTCTTCCTCTTTTTCCAGTCCTTCTTTTGCCTGGCCTTTTTAAGTGACCTATGTTTACCATGATCACTTAAATTGTGCTTTCCCCTTTCATCCACTCTCCTCTAATCTTGCAATCATGTCTGTAGTACCTTCAGAGAGCTCTTGTTCATCGGCACCTATCTGGCCAAAACCAGTTCCCATGTCTGAAGCATCTTTGAAAAAGGTAAAGACCATGAAGTACAAGTATTAGGGCATCTTCCCACTCATGTCGGTCTCCTCGAATGTCAACAACATCTGGGATACTGAGATTGGCCATGTGGACATGGCCGAATTCCTAGCGTGAATAAAGGTGACGAATTCAAGCACTAGGATGAAGAGGATCGTCAAAAGTAACATCCACCTGGTGGCCGCCTATCTGGTAGTAGCACATCATACTGAGTTCATTCTCCAAAGTGCTCACTTTTACAACAAAGAGACCAGGTCGGTCTCAGATGCCAATAGTAACATGGTGATTCAGTTGGACCCTAAATTCATTGATAAAGTTTTCATGTGCCCTCCAGCCACTGAAGTAACCAAGATTGACATCATGAACGCATAAAGGGAATACGATAAAGACCTTGAGAGGGGTAAGAAAGTAATGAACTATAAGTGGTTAAAGACCCCCAGGACCAACTTATCAAGATGGCCGTAGAACTTTCTGAGGAGTGACTTCATTGAGGAGGTTGGTGACTTGATCACCCTTCTCTGCAGGGTGTGAGGCCTCCCGTCTTTTTCACTGTTCCATGAATGGATGTACCCATTCACTAAAATCATCCTCCAGGGCAAACAGGCCATCTTTTGGGGAGAGCAAATTAGCAATTCCCTCCATGAGCAGTTGACCAAGGTACAAACTTCTTACAAGTTTTATATGACCTCGTACCTTGTGTACATAGCTGCCGCCATGCAAAATTTTATAGGCTTAACCACAAAGGGGGATAGAAAGACAACTCTAGTGTACTCATATTACCCTTAGCTGACTCTACAAGGATCAACCCGCCACATCAAAAGGGTAAATGATGCCTTTTTCACCACATTTCTATACCTCTTCGACCCTCAGCTTGAGTAGAAGAGAGTATCAGATGAGGCCTAGATAGTGGTCAATGATTACAGCTGCATGTTCCTTCAATTTCCCACTCTCTGCTATCTTCGAGTTGGCTTTTACCAAGGCTACCCCTACATACTCCCTAGGTTCCCTTCAGATAAGTTGGTACTAATGAAACTTTGCTGACAACTGATTGTCATGCATACCAGACAAATAGAGCTGAAGAAATAGGTTTCAAGTTTCTAATCGAGATTAACAGGTACTCTATTGGAAAAGTAGCCAAAACCAAGGTCATGGAAACTAAAATGTAGATGGTCACTCTAAGACCGTTTAAGAGAAGAGAAAAAATTGACTACAAGGGCATCAAGGATAAAATTAGGTAGAAGACTTAGTTTCATGAGCCCATGATTGAAGACATCTAGATCAACCTGAGGACAGCCAAAGAGATTAGAAAGATGGATTATTACAGGCTGACCCTAAACTAGATTGAATATCTGGGACTTGCAGAGATCCCCTCTAGTCTGGCCGATGATAGGAACATCATAAATAGAAAATATCTAGCTGAAAAGGTGGCTGGCTCCCCTCTTCCTCTAACTCAGTGGTCGCAGAAGGAGCTGACTTCTCTGAGAAAAAATTTTGAACCAATATTGGCTAACACCAATGATTGGTTAGCAACCAAAGGGATCATCTTGAAAGAGTTTGTCATAGGATCAGAGGCTGAATACCAAGTAGAGTTGAAGAGGAAGGCTGAGAATAGGACTAAAAATAAGGGCAATGTACCTTCCCTTCAGGGCCTCACAAGCCTAGAATCATCTTTATGTCTAAGAAACTAAAGACTACATAAGAACTTGAAGCGGCAGCAAAAGGAACCACAGAGTAGAGTCCTCAAACACAAGTAGCCCAGCCAATGGAGACTGATGATCAACCATCAGGGCAACCAAGCATTAAACCTCTACTCTCACAAAAATAAGCATAACCACTCAAGAGCACCTCTCCTTCTCCCCCCAGTCTCCTATGGTACCCTCTTCTCTTATCTCTCTGATCAGTATTCCCTCTTCTGGAGCTACCTCTCCTTCCAGAGTCATATTCAGCGATCCTCAAGGCACTTCTGGAGGTTCTCCTCACTCTTCTAGGTCCATTCCAAGTTTATCATCTCCTTCCTTTAACTTGGCAGCAAGCCCTACACAAGAACCAGAATTAGTGGTTGGTGCAGTTTCACCAGTTACTCTAACTACAACTACTATCACCATTAGCAGTGTAGAAGCTACCACAATAACACCAATTGAGACAACTATTGCCACAATAGGTACTTCTCTCCTGCCCTGGATGTCAGCATTTACCCCCAAAATAAAGAAGTTGGACATTTCTCCAGATGACTTCAACTTTGGCAAAATAGTTCTGGTGAAAGCTAAGGCTCTGAAGAGGCCAAAGATCCTCTCTAAATTGGTCAAGGAAAAAGGGTAGAAATTTCTAGAAATCGCCAAGCCTCCATAGGATGCAACCCTTGAGGGTTTTGAAATGAGCATCTATTCCATCTCTCGTGTCAAACTTGGCAAAGTTACTCATGAAGGTGCGAAAAGCGACCATCAGTTTACTATGGACATCATGGTCCAGAAATTTGATCGAGAGAAAGAGATGAAAGATTATTACAAGGCTAAGATAGAGCATCTAATGACAGTAATAAGAAGGTTCACTCTTCCCCCTAAAGTGGCAACTCCAAAGGCCTTCTCCGTGGATGACCCAGTCATTCAAAAAGTAGAAAAGACTTACTTGAAGGGAAAAGTCTTGGAGGATTATATTGAAAGAATGCATACTCAGGGAGTTTCTTTGCTATCAAAGGTTGCAGAAAGGATGGGTAAGATGAGGAAGGTAAAAGCAGAGTTAGATGACTTTGTCTCCCTTATCTCTTAAGAGATTGATATTTCAGAAAAGGATCTTAACAAATGGAAGGAGATGAAGGATATGAAGAAAAGCACCTTGATATCTATCGATGTCATCTCCAGCAAGGACTCCTATGTTGAAATCAAGGAGTCACTGATCTTCAGGATCCAGGTACTCAAAGATCTAATTGATGATCTCAAAGATTTCAAGGAGGCTAGTGAGAAGAGTGACCTAAACCTACTGAATAAACTAGAAGAGATGCCATGCAACCTAACCTCTAAGGACAATTAGTTTCTTTTGGTAGAAGAAATGATTCAAAATTTCAAAGAGATGATTCAGAGAGACTTTGAAAAAAAATCCTTCTCAATGTCTTCTGTGGATAGTATTCTAGACGCTCAGTTAACTTTGGAAAATATAAAATCCAAGTTAACTGATCACGCTAAGGCCATCACAGCATTGAAGGATGCATTGATCAGAGTTAGGATCATCTCCAAGAACACAGTTGCGCCAGACAACATATGAATTCAGGCATCCATCACTATGTACGATGCCCATATGAAGAAATCTAGCAGCAAAAACTAAATTTCTCCCCTTCTTTCTTATTATTTCCTTATGCACTTCTATTTTGAGAGAAGTGCATGAATTTTTTTAAGATGTAATTACAATAAAATATTTCAGAAAAATATCTCAAAGTCAAAGATGAGTCATCTTTGACTGAGATATTTTTATATTTTATTATTTTCTAGTTTTTGAGGATTTTCTCCCTATATATAGTGGAGACCTCATTTGTAAATAGGTTTGAAAAAATTAATAGCAAACACTTTGCAAAAATTGAAACAACTTTTGAGATTTTGTGCTCAAATTTGTAAATCATATTTTGTTAAATGAATGAGAAGCAGGTTTATTTCAAACTTTGTGTTGAAGTTATTTGTGTTGTCTAGGAAACAGTTTTTTATGTTCTCTTTCCTGATAATATCTTGTTTATCTGATTTAATAAGCAAAGTGGGTGTGTTTATATTATCTAAGAATGCTTCTAAAAGGTAGAGGATAGACTTTGAGCCACCTTTATTTTTGAGATTTAGTTATCTTTTGTAGTTTCAAGTGGAGACTTTGTGCTTCATTTTACTCTTTGGTTACGTTTGTTTCGGATCGGTGAAGGAGGCTACGGAAGACTTTATGCTTATGTGAGTGCTCTTGTGAACTTTGTTAATTTAGGTGATCTCCTGCTCTCCATTTGATACCATTCTTGAAAGAAGAGGAGTGTTGTTAGCTAAAGACCAAGATTTCTCTCTTTTGTTCTTTATACATTACCTCTGAAAAAAGAGAGGTAGATGTTGTTATACCACCTCATGTGTTATTTTCTACTTAATTATATACATATATCTAGCACATAAAAATTTATAAGGAACCTACTCTTGATGAGAGGAGAGATTTACTTCATCCAGATCTGGTAAATCCATACTTGTCGTAGTGTAAATCTCCCTATGCTGTGGTTGATATACCCATTTTGTCTTCAGTTAGTTGATGACAAAATATTCACCCAACGTTTTTTTGGTGACTCCACTGGGAAATCTCAAATGTGTAGTTTGAAACCTCAAGTTTTAGATTGAAGTAGTCCCTACCCTTATCCATTACATATTCTGGTGACTCTGTTACATTATCTGGTCTATAAAACCAAAACCGCTGGGAAGAACGTGCATTTTGAAGCCTCAAGTTCCAACTTGAAGCAAGTTTCAGTCCCTTTTCTATTTAAAATCTAGCAACTCCATGCTACACCAGAAGTTAGAGATCTAAGGGTGTTTTTGACCCTATGTTTGAGTTGGCACAACAAAGCAATTTTGACCTGATCCCTCCACCGCCTTTCCTCCAATGAACTAGAAGTCTTCCTCCTGACCTTATCATATCACCCCCACAAGGAAGAGCATATTTTCCTACTGTCAATCATGCCATACCTATAAATACCCGACCAAGGTTTGTTATCCCACCATTTAATCACCCTAACATAATGGCTTAAGGCCCGTGGGGTAATTCCTTTGGTCCTCTTAATTTGACTGCACCTTTGCATGAACTACCTCATAGTTCTAGGAAAAATTTTCCTAAGTTTTTTGGTGATAGAAAGGTTCATCCCGAAGAGCATGTTGTCACTTTCTCTATAGCATATGGCATGATTAGCATGGAATTCGAGGATGTAACAGTTAGACTTTTTATGGAAACTTTGCAAGGAGCTACCGCAGATTGGTTCTATCACCTGCAAGCTAGGTCAGTAATAGACTAGATATGCTCAAGTCCAAATTATAAGCTAGGTTTAAACCTGTTGAAGATGCACACACTTTGTTGGCTCAACTAACACAATTGAAGAAAGAATCCCAGGAACCCATGAGGGATTTCATAGCTAAATTCAACAAGTTGAGAAATCGGATTCCAACTGTGGCTCAGCCCATGCCAGAAAATCTCAAGTGTTTTTTATCAATTTGCAGCTTCCCGAAGTAAGTTTCCTATTGAGGTGAGCTAGCCCTATGGATCTAGCCTTAGCCCAAAGTTTGGCTACTGAGATTGAGGATGATCTTATCCTGGTAGGTAAGATTAGAAAATACCCTAGTAAAAATAAATTCTCATCATCTACTAAAAGTTCTTCAAGTACTAAAGATCCTATGGTGTAGAAATTGACAAATGAACTGATAGCTTTGAAGAGGCAAATGGCCCAAGGTATGTTTGCTCTTACCTATCAAGATGCACCTAGGAAAATGTTCTAGAATCAGCAATATTAAGGTAATACTACCTGGAACCAAAGGCAATCCAATCGCCTACCTCCCCCTCTAGGGAGATTAGCCATTGAAGCAACACCTGCTAGTTCAGTAGTCGGTTACCTAGAGGCAGAACACGACAACTCATTCCAACCTCAGTTAGATCAACAAGAAGATGTTAACCTCTTCAATGAGCATGAAGAGGAATTAGATGGTGACTCTAATATCAATTTCCTAAATTACCAGGATGAAGCTGGAAGTAAAGGGGAGGGTTTGGATGGATCTTATGCTATTTTCAGCAGATCTCAAAATTAGTTAGCCTCACAAGCTGATAAAGGAAAGGCAGAGGAAGAACCCCAGCTAGCATTTTCCATCACTAAATGTAGGACTCCATTGCTTACACAATCAAAAGATTAGGTAACCCATAAAAAGTAAGTACTCCCAATCACCCGATATCTTCCACTTCTGTTACTCAGACCAGTGATGTGCCTATTAAAGTCCTTGATGATGGACTCTCTTCCTCCGTTGCAAGTTATTTTCAATTATTTGATATAATTGATCATGCTAGGAAGACTAAAATTCAAATGACAGATGTTGAATATTTGAGGGCTAACCTAGAATAGTTTGATAGGTTAACAGAATATGTGAAAAACAAAGCCATCCCCGTAAGACAAGATCCTTTAAAAGCCGTTCATGATCCCCCTAAGGATAAACCGGCCCAAAACAATCTTGTTGTGACTCCTCCTATTGCTCCCAGGAAAATAGAACCTTTCTATGTTTCCCTACTTATAAATGGTTATAAACTGAGTAATTGTATTATAGACTCTGGAGCTTCAGATAATGTCATGCCTGTGAAAGTGGCGGATTCCCTTAGCCTGACTTTGACCAAAAATTTTGAGAGGCATTTTTCCATGGAAAATAAGCAAGTCCCTCTCCTTGGTCAAATAAAAGATGCTCAATACGCCTTCGTGGATTTTCCAGAAAAGTGGATAAAAATGATGATTTTAGTGGCCAATGTTTCGGCATCTTACGGCATCCTGCTTGGGTGAAATTTTTGCAAAGATGTTGGAGGTGAGCTAAGTATGGACTTGTCAGAAGCAAGGATCCCAGTTTAAGGTGTCATGAAGAAGTTACTTCTTGAAAAAAAGCAAGGTATGTAGTTACCCGATCGTCAGCACTAGAAGCTCAAATTTTATTTGAGTCCTCAGGCATGGGCAACTACTTCCTATCTACAGACGAAACCCATGAGGCATCTGTTGAAACTCATTTGAGTGATATCTTGAGATTGTGTTCAACTGATGTAGTGAGAAAACTGACAAATCAAGATGAACACATGAAAGAGCCTCTTCCCCCAAACAAAGGAGTTTTCAAAGAAAAAACAACACCTAGCGAGGTATGGACCTTAGAATTTGATGGCAGCTGCTCCTCTACTGGATCAAGAGTCAAGGTTGTGTTGGTATCTCCTCAAGGAGATATTATTCCTTTGTCTTACAAATTATAGTTCAATAATACCAATAACATGACTAAGTACGAGTCCCTATTGCTTAGACTACAGGCTACGAGAGAAAGGGGCATTAGGCTACTCCATGCTAAAGGGGATGCTGAGTTGATAGTCTTCCAGGTGAAAAACCTCTATTAGATGAAAAATAAAAGGTTGCACCACTATCGCAACCTGGTCTAGGATCAGATTGAAAATTTTGATGCTTTCAACATCTCTACCATTCCAAGGGAATTTAATGACCAGGCTGATGCATTGGCTGTCTCTACCACCCTTCTAGTCCCTCACCTAGACTTTAAGGGAGATAGGTGCACTATTGAGCTAGTCTTTCAACCAAGTGCACCTGACAATGTCAGCCACTAGCAAGTATTTAACAATGATGATCAAATCATTGCCTTTTTGGAGCAAAATGATAGTTTCAAACAACTGCATTTTGAAGGTAGTGAACTTCGAGAATATGAAACAACTCCTGAGACCAATATGGATATAGGTGAGGATTTCCTATAGCTTAAGGGGAATAAGATTCCTAGAGGCCTAATTTCACTTGAGAAGTTGTTTGATAACTGTGATAGGTTTGTTAAACAACAATGAATAGATTCAAATTCTTCCCAAGATTGTGATCAAGTCAACTTGGGAACCAAGCGTGATCTCAAGATGGTAAACATTGGGAAATGCTACACTCCTTAAGAAATATTTGAGCTTGCTAGTCTACTCTACCAATATATGGATGTATTGGCCTATTCTTACGATGATCTGAAATCACTCAAGCCAAATGATATCTATCATGACATTCCCCTGAAAGCCAAATCTGTACCTTATAAGCAAAAATCCAAGCAATATAATCCAAAAATCTTAGGTACTATTTTAGCTGAGATACAAAAGAAGCTGGATGCCCAGATAATTTTTCCAATCCATCACTCAACATGGATTGCCAACATAGTGCCTGTCAAGAAAAAGAATGGCAAAATTTGAATCTATATATATTTTAGGAACTTAAATTAGTTATCTTTAAAAGATAACTACCCTCTTCCCATCATGGATCAAGTTCTGCAAATGGTAACAGGGTCAAAAATGTTATCAATTCTAGACGGCTTTTCAGGGTACAATCAGGTCAAGGTCAGAAAAGCAGATCAGCACAAGACAACATTCACCACACATTGGGGCACATTCACTTACTGAAGAATGCCTTTTGGTTTGATAAATGTAGGCACCACTTTCAAAGGGTGATGGATCTCACTTTCAAAGATGAGATGGGAAAATTCATTTTAGTATACCTAGATGATCTGACAATGTTTTCAAAACATCGCTCTGAGCATGTTCACCATTTGCAAAAGATATTAGAACGCTGTCATCAGAACGGTATCTCTTTAAACCCAAAGAAATCTATCTTTGGAGTAACTAAAGGGAAACTTATTGGACACATCATGTCCTGAGAAGGTATTAAAATTGATTCTGAAAGAGTCAAGTCCATCTAGGAACTTATTTTACCTACCAGCAAGACCACCATTCAATCTTTCTTTGGAAAGGTGAATTTTCTCTGAAGGTTTATTCTTGAGTTTGCTGAGAAAACTTGTCATATTGTCAACATGATGAAGGGAAATGCTACATTTAGGTGGACTGCTAAGGGTAAATTGGCATTCAAAGAGATTAAAGAAGCAATCACCCATGCACCAGTCTTGGTCTACCCAAATTATACTAAAAGTTTCAAAATATATAGTTATGCCTCCGAACATACACTATCGGCTATTTTGGTCCAACAAAATCTAGAAGGTGTAGAATCCCCTATTTCATTCATGAGTTGTCCACTCAAGGATCTTGAACTAAAATATTCCCTTATGGAGAAGCATGCATACGTCGTGGTTAAAGCGGTCAAGCATTTCAATTTTTATATCCTAAACTCTCACATCGATGTTTTTGTACCAGACACTACAGTAAAATCTATTTTGACTTAGCAGGAGTTTGGTACGAAGAGAGGTAACTAGATTGCCAAAACTTAGGAGTTTGATCTAGAAATCAAACTAACCAATCTTGTATAGAGAAAGGTTCTTTGCCAGTTGATTGCCAACAACATTCTAGGTGAATCAGAAAGTGAAGGGTTAGAGATCGAAGGCACGCTTACTGTCCTCTTTGTTGCCACTACTAACAAATGGTATTCTGACATCGCTCATTTTCTAACATATGGTGAGTGTCCCACTCATCTTTCTTTTAAAGAGAAATAGAATGTTAAATTGAAATCAGTTGGTTATGTTTTATGGGACAATGGTCTTTACAAGAGAAACCTAGACGGGGCATTTCTTTGTTGTGTTGACAAGGCGCAACAAGAAAGACTCATAGAATCTTTCCACAATCTAGCCTGTGGAGGACATTTTTTTGCACTAGTGAAAGTGCACAAAATTATATGAGAAAGGTATTATTGGCTCACACTATTCTAGGATGCCTACAAATGGGTGCATAGGTGTGAATTATGCCAACAATTCGTTGGGAAGCCTAAGCTGCCTACTTTGCCTCTTAAGCCGGTAGTGATCGAGGAACCATTTTAGTAGTGGGGTATTGACTTCATTGGGGTAGTCAACCCATCTTCAAGTGCCGAACATGATTATGTCCTCATGGCAACAGATTATTTTACTAAGTGGGTGGAGGCCATCCCAACCAAACATGTTATGTCTGAAGTGGTATGTAGCTTTCTCAAAGAAAACATCATCTCCAGGTTTGGGGTCCCACTAAAGATCATAATAGATAATGTGGCCTATTTTTCATTACATGAAATTACTCAATTCTATTTTTATTCTGGGATTACCTTATCGTATACTTCAGATTATTTTCCTCAAAGAAATGGCCAAGTAGAATCGAGTAACAAGAACCTGGTCACTATTATCAGAAAGTTGGTGGATGACAATCAGAGAACGTGGCACAAAGCATTGTATGATGCTTTATGGGTGAATAGAATAACACCCAAAAGGGCTACAGGTATGTCCCCTTTCCAGCTTCTTTATGGCCTAAATGCAAAAATCCCCATCACCCTTAAACTACCAATGCTCAGGTTAACTAAAGTAATCAAAGACTCAACCTTCGAAAGCTCAGTTGACAAAATAATCATGTGTCTAAATGAGCTAAATGAGCGTCGATCTATGATAGTAGATTGGATTAAGGAACATCAGAATTGGGTGAAAGCAATCTTTGATAAGAAAGCTAAAGTTTGTGAATTCCAAGTTAGAGATCAAGTCTTGTTGTGGGACAAGAGGCGAGAACCAAAAGGGATGCACAACAAATTTGACTCCCTGTGGAGAGGCCCGTTCACCATTCGATAGCTCTATGATGAGGCTAGCTTCTTGCTGGAGTACCAAGATGAAACACTATTTGCACTACTTCACAGCAGACAGCATCTAAAGCTGTTCAATCCTTGAGACTTGGAGAAGTCCATTTGTATATATGTACAGTTTTTATGTTTTGTCTATATTTCTTTCATTTTTAGCTTGACTCCATAGCCCAATGGCTTGGATGAAGGCACTTAGAGACTAGTTTCTACTCTCACTAATCATTTGATTAATGGAAGTTCCCCAACAGGAGCCAGCTATTGTTTCCAAAATCAAATTAGCCCATTTTTGAGAACAACCCCTTACAAAACTTGTCTATTTCATCTTATGTCTCTCTAAGTTCATTTTTAAGACGAGTTTTGAATTCATTCTCATCTTGGCCTAATAATGTGAGAGTGACCATGATCTCGTTATGACCAAGGAACCCCTCTCCTAGATTGCCTCTTCCAGAGTTGGTCTTTTCTTCTTTTTGTGCACAGGTGGCAAATTTTGTCGTCAGTGCATTTTAACCCTTAGAAATCAAGGACAACAAGATTTGCTACCCCTACATTTTTCTACAAGGGCAGCAAATTTTGCTGCCCTTGCATCTTAACCTGTAAGGGTGGCAAAATTTGCTGCCCCTGCATTTTTCTATAAGGGCAGCAAATTTTACCGCCCTTGCATCTTAACCTGCAACGGTGGCAAAATTTGCTAACCCTGCATTTGGACCCACTAGGACATGTAAAGGTGGAAAAATTTTCCACCCGAGCATGCCATGTTTCCATGCATGGCATTTATTGCCACACGTGGTGGGTTGTTGGGGTTGATTTTCACCCCATATAAACTGATTTGAACCTCATTTCTTCTCATTGCTTCCTCCTCTCCTCCTGTCCTTCACGTCTAGATGATCTAGCGAGTGATTTGAAGCATGTTTTCATGGATTTGAGTTTGTGGCATGCATAGTTTTCCAGGTAGGTCTTGTTTTTACATTTGTTTTTCTTGTTCTTCCTTTATTTCTTTATCTTCTTTTTGTCATTGTGGAAACTACCTACCTGAAGGGATGGCTTAAAATGCCATCCCTCTCCTTTACCCATGGGCTTCCTCTGATGCCATGCCTTTTTAGGCAGTGAAATTTGCTACCCGTGCATCCCTTCTTTAGATTTTGCTAACTCTGGAGGATTTTCCACATGGACTTTATCTTTCCCTTTCTTCCTTGTTTTCCAATCCTTCTTTCACCTGGCCTTTTTAAGTGACCTTTGTTGACCATGATCACTTAAATTGTGCTTTCCCCTTTCATCCATTCTCCTCTAATCTCCCAATCATGTCTGCAGTACCTTCAGAGAGCTCTTGTTCATCAGCACCTATTCGGCCAAAACTAGTTCCCATGTTTGAAGCATCTCTAAAAAAGGTAAAGACCATGAAGTAAAAGTATCAGGGCATCTTCCTACTCACGTCAGTCTCTTTGAATGTCGATGACATCTGAGATACCAAGATTGGCCATGTAGACATGGCTGAATTCCTAGCACGAATAAAGGTGATGAATCCAAGCACCGAGATGAAGAGAATCATTGAGAGTAACATCCACTTGGTGGCCACCTTTTTGATAGCAACACATCATACTAAGTTCATTCTCCAAAGTGCTTGCTTACACAACAAAGAGACCAGGTCAATCTTAGACGCCAGTGGCAATATGGTGATTTAGTTAGACCTCGAATTCATCAATAAAGTTTTCATGTGCCCTCCAGCCACTGAAGTAACCAAGATTGACTTCATGAACACATAGAGGGAATACAATAAAGACCCTACGAGGGTGAAGAAAGTAATGAACTATAAGTGGTTAAAGACCCCCAAGACCAACTTATCAAGATCGCCACAAAACTTTCTGAGGAGTGACTTCATTGTGGAGGTTGGTGACTTGATCACCCTTCTCAGTAGGGTGCGAGGCCTCTTGTCTTCTTCACTATTCCATGAATGGATGTACCCATTCATTAAAATCATCCTCAAGGGCAAACAAACATCTTTTGGGGAGAGTAGATTAGCAATGCCCTCCATGAGCAGCTGACCAAGGTATAAACTTCTTACAAGTTTTATATGACCTCATACCTTGTGTACATAGCTACCGCCATGCAAACTTTCCTAGGCTTAACCATAGAGGGGGGTAGAAAGACAACTCCAGTGTACTCATATTACCCTCAGCTGACTCTACAAGGATCGATCCACCACTTCAAAAGGTTAAATGATGTCTTTTTCACCGCATTTCTATGCCTCTTTGACCCTCAGCTTGAGTAGAAGAGAGTATTAGATGAGGCCTAGAAGGTGGTCAATGATTACAGCTTCATGTTCCTTTAATTTCCCACCTTCTGCTATCTTTGGGTTGGCTTTTACCAAGGCTACCCCTACATACTCCCCAGGTTCCCTTCAAATAAGTTGGTACTAATAGAACTTTGTTGACAACTGATTGTCATGCATATCAGACAAATGGAGCTAAAAAAACTAAGTTTCAGGTTTCCAATCAAGATTGGTAGGTACTCCATTTCAACAGTAGCCAAAGCCAAGGTCATGGAAATTGAAATGCAAATGGGCACTCTAAGACCATATAAGAGAAGAGAAAAATTTGACTAGAGGGGCATCAAGGATAAAATTAGGCAGAAGACTCAGTTCCATGAGCCCATGATTGAAGACATCTAGATCAACCTAAGGACAGCCAAAGAGATCAGGAAGATGGATTATTATAGGCTGACCCTAGACCAGATTGAATATCTGGGACTTGCAGAGATACCCTCTAGTCCGGTCGACGATGGGAACATTGTAAATAGCAAATATCTAACTAAAAAGGTGGCTGGCTCCCCTCTTCCTCCAACTCAGTGGTCTCAGAAGGAGCTGACTTCTCTGAGAAAAAGATTTGAACCAATATTGTCTAACACCAATTATTAGTTAATAGCCAAAGGGATCATCTTGAAAGAGTTTGTCACAAGATCAGAGGCTAAATACCAAGTAGAGTTGAAGAGGAAGGTTGAGAACAAGACCAAGATTAAGGGTTATGTACCTTCCCATTCTAGGCCTCACAAGCCTAGAATCATCTTTGTGTCTAAAAAACTAAAGAGTACAGAAGAACCTGAAGTGGAAGCAAAAGGAACCACAGAGCAGAGTCCTCAAACATAGGCAACCCAGCCAATGGAGACTGATGATCAACCATCAGGGAAACCAAGCACTGAACCTCTGCTCTCATAAGAAGCACAACCGCTCAAGAGCACCTCTCCTTCTCCCCCAGTCTCCTGTGGTACCCTCTTCTCCTATCTCTCTGATCAGTGTTTCCTCTTCTAGAGCTACCTCTCCTTCTAGAGTCATATTCAGTGATCCTCAAGGCACTTTAGGAGGTTCTCCTCACTCTTCTGGGTCCATTCCAAGTTTATCATCTCCTTCCTTCAAATTGGCAGCAAGCCCTACACAAGAGCTAGAATCAGTGGTTGGTGCAATTTCACTGGTTACTCCAACTACAACTACTGTCACCACTAGCAGTGTAGAAGCTGCCATAGTAACACTAGCTGAGACAACTATTGCCACAATAGGTACTTCTCTCTTGCCCTAGATGTCAGCATTCACCCTAAAAAGAAAGAAGTTGGACATTTCTCCATATGACTTCAACTTTGGCAAAATAGTGCCGGTGAAAGCTAAGGCTCCGAAGAGGCCAAAGATCCTCTCCAAATTGGTCGAGGAAAAAGGGTAGAAATTTTTGGAAATTGCCAAGCCTCCACAGGACATAACCCTTGAGGGTTTCAAAATGAGCAGCTATTCCATCTCTCATGTCAAACTTGGCAAAGCTACTCACGAAGGTGTGAAAGGCGACCTTCAGTCTGCTATGGACATCATGGTCCAAAAATTTGACCGAGAGAAAGAGATGAAAGATTATTACAAGGCTAAGACAAAGTAGCTAATGGTAGTAATAAGAAGGTTCACTCTTCCCCCTAAAGCGGAAACTCTAGAGGCCTTCTCCATGGATGACCCAGTCATTCAAAAAGCAAAAAGGGCTTACTTGAAGGGAAAAGTCTTGGAGGATTATATTGAAAGAATGCATACTCAGGGAGTTTCTTTGCTATCAGAGGTTATAGAAAGGATGGGTAAGATGAGGAAGGTAAAAGTAGAGTTAGATGACTTTGTCTCCCTTATCTCTCAAGAGATTGATATTTCAAAAAAGGATCTTAACAAATGGAAGGAGATGAAGGATATGAAGAAAAGCATCTTGATATCTATCGGTGTCATCTCTAGTAAGGACTCCTATGTTGAAATCAAGGAGTCACTGATCTTCAGGATCCAGGTACTCAAAAATCTAATTGATGATCTCAAAGCTTTTAAGGAGGCTAGTGAGAAGAGTGACCTAATCCTACTCAATAAACTAGAAGAGATGCCATGCAACCTAACCTCTAAGGACAACCAGTTCCTTCTAGCAGAAGAAATGATTCAAAATTTCAAAGAGATGATTCAGAGAGATTTTGAAGAAAAATCCTTCTCAATGTCTTCTGTGGACAGTATTCTAGATGCTCAGTTAACTTTGGAAAATCTAAAATCTAGATTAATTGGTCAAGTTAAGGCCATCATAACATTGAAGAATGCATTGATCAGAGCTAGGATCATCTCCAAGAACACAGTTGCACCAGACAGCATAAGAATTCAGGCATCCATCACTATGTACGATGCCCATATGAAGAAATCTGGTAGCAAGAACTAAATTTCTCCCCTTCTTTCTTCTTCTTTCCTTATGCACTTCTATTTTGAGAGAAGTGCATGTAATTTTGTAAGATGTAATTACAATAAAAAATTTTGGAAATATATCTCAAAGTCAAAGATGAGTCATCTTTGACTGAGATATTTTTATATTTTATTATTTTCTAGTTTTTGAGGATTTTCTCCCTATATATAGTGGAGACCTCATTTGTAAATGGGTTTGGAAAAATTAATAGAAAACACTTTGCCAAAATTGAAACAACTTTTGAGACTTTGTGCTCAAATTTGTAAATCATATTTTGTTAAATGAATGAGAAGCAGGTTTATTTCAGACTTTGTGTTGAAGTTATCTGTGTTGTCTAGGAAACAGTTTCTTATGTTCTCTTTCCTAATAATATCTTGTTTATCTGATTTAATAAGCAAAGTGGGTGTGTTTATATTATCTAAGAACACTTCTAAAAGGTAGAGGATAGACATTGAGCCACCTTTATTTTTGAGATTCAGTTATCTTTTTTAGTGTCAAGCAGAGACTTTGTGCTTCATTTTACTCTATGGTTACATTTTTTCCAGATCAATGAAGGAGGCTATGGAAGACTTTGTGCTTACGTGAGTGCTCTTGTGAACTTTGTTAGTTCAGTTGATCTCCTACTCTCTGTTTGATACCATTCCTGAAAGAAGAGGAGTGTTGTTAGCTAAAGACCAAGATTTCTCTCTTTTGTTCTTTGTACATTACCTCTAAAAAAAGAGAGGTAGATGTTGTTATACCACCTCATGTGTTATTTTTTGCTTAATTATATAAATATATCTAGTGCATAAACATTTATAGGGAACCTCCCCTTGATGAGAGGAGAGATTTACTTCATCCAGATCTGGTAAACCCATACTTGTCATAGTGTAAATCTCCCTATGTTGTGGTTGATATACCCATTTTGTCTTCAGTTAGTTGACGAAAAAATATTCACCCAATAGATTACATATCACACCAAGACCATTCTCTAGTCTTAAGAAATGTCATGAAATTTTCTTGATGTGAAAGAAACTCCTTTCATGATTTTTATTTTAAAAACATCCCTCTTTTAGAAACACACTTTTTTTTTATAAAAATGTCGCATCTTATAAAATATTCCCCCTTTTTTAGTAAGCTAAATGTGATCATGAATACTTTATTATTTTAGTTTTATCTCTATTATAATTTAATTTACTTGTGCACTTAATCAAGACCTATTTTTTCACTTCATTCTATATTAAGCACTTGCATGGACACATTTATTTCATAAATTGTTATCCAACACATATAGAAATTTTATAAAATTAAAAAACACCCATAATCATATGTAGGAATAGATCCAAACCCAAAAGCCATAAATTTAATTAAGGGACAAAAGTGTCTAGTAAGGGTCAGTAGTGGTAAGCATTTTATATGCCTATGGGATGTTTCTATCTTTGGTCCTCTAACAATCATATTTTGAAATTAAATCCTCCATTAATTTTTAATCCATATTATTATTATTCATAGCATTTGGTTTCCCTTTTCATATTTCTATACATGCACACTTAAGTTAGTTATTAGATCACTTAAAATTGTAAATAAATAGGTATACATACATTATTGCACATTGAGAAATTTTTCCTTATTCTTCATAATTCTGACTATAATCACTTGAAATAGTCATCAACCAAGTCTTAAGCTTATTCTATTAGATCCAAAAGAAATCATGATCAATAATTCAACCCATCTGTAGATGAGTTCATATGTTCAAAGGAGAACAATTACATAAATAATTCTAAGTGAGATAAATATATAGGATTGAAATCGCTCTTCTGAGTATTAGATTTTTAGGAAATGTTTAGTTATTGTGAAGGTGATTAGGGTTAGCTCATCCCAATTACAATCTATTTTTTAATTTACATGTTTTTAATAATTATAAGACCTATTAGGGTTTTAAACTTTCAAAATTCATTTACATATCTTTCACACACTTCATAAAGTTAAATATGTAATATAGACCTAATATAAACTATCAAAAGTGATCATGAACTAAGTTAAAATTTCTATAAAATTAAAGACCTACTAATTTAATTAAGAAATATTACATGGTCCTAACCCAAATGGGATGGTATTTACCTCCTTCACCTTCAGTCAAATCTTCTAGGTACTTGCACTTGAAGTTATTGATTTATTGTTTTATCCATCTCTTAGTCAACACATACAAATATAGACATAAACATTTAAGTTTATTATTTATTTTCATAGTTAGTCTTTTTTTAATATTTTTCTTGTTAAATTTAGATTTTTTACTTACATTTTGATTTATTCCATTCCATTTATACTATTTAGGGTTATCTCACATATTAAACTAAATTTTGGTAAAACATATTATTGAACTCAATTTATTCATGTACTTTCATTACTTCAAAAAAAATATCTTAGGTTTTAGATAAATTTATGAATATTTTACACTAAAATAATATTAATTTGACCTTGGAGCTAAATATAACCTTAAAATATCTTTATTTTAACCTCAAATATAAATTTTAACACTAAAAAAATTATTTTGACCTTGGATATGATATCTAACATTTAAAGTATATTCTTTTGACATGGGATTTATTAGGAATTTACTAATCTTCATACAAAAAAAAAAATCTTTTAAATTTTTAAATTTTCATTTCCTACTATTGTTTACATTATATTTTCCATGTTATTGCTTAATTAGGATCTTACTTTTCATCTTTCTATTTCTTCCTTTTCAAACAATATATGACTATATGGATGAGCAATTTTTGCTTCAAACTTTTTAAAATTGAACCAAATCACATGTTAGTACACAAATTCCATTAATGATTTTTTTTATAAATTCAAGTATGACATGGGAACAATTGAAATCATATATTCAATATGTTATGATACTTACTCCACAAATTCATGTATTACATAACTCTTATTTTTGGAACATCCAATTAAAATTTTTACTAGTTATTATTGGAGTATGATCCTAATCCAAATGATGAGATTTCAGATGGTCACACGAGATAATAAGATATTTCACACCACTAAAGAGTTGTAGAAAAATGAGATCATAAAATAAGTAGTACACAAGGCAACCAAAATAGAGAAATAAAAAATATTCATTAAGTGAGAAAGCTACTCAAGTGAATCATACATATAGGAGTGTTGAGTAACTCCTCCACAAATGGTGGTCAACTATCCCTGGAATACAAGTGTAAATCCTCCAAAAAATGTAGTCAAATGATCCTAGAATAGAGGTGTAAATCATCCACAAAAAGTGGAAAGAGGATTTACATTCTATTATTTTGGTCAAGCCTTTGACACCTATGACACACTAACTCCACCTAAGAAGGAATATCCCCAAATGTAGGAAAAATCCACATGAGAAAATATAATATTCCAAAATAAATAAATCTAAGAAAATAAATGCTTGCACTAATAGTTATAAATAGAAAAGAAAGGTCATGTATTATTCCATTAATTTCTCTTCCTCTTAAACTTTAAGGTTATAATAATTATTAATTTACAAATCTTTATAATGTAGACACTTAATTTTGGTCACAAATATTTGATCTAATTAGAGATTCTACCATTTACAACTAGATGACAAAGAGCATGCTTGACCCCTTTCACTTCTCATCCTTGTAGACCACAAAGTTATAATATTTCTTTCTTCAATACTTATTCCTTGATAAAAAAGGTGTAAAATAGTAGTTTTTTTAATTAAAAAACATCTTTTGGAGTTTGAGAGTTTAATCCTTGACCTCTTACTTTATCATTTTTACCAAAATATTACATACCACTATGCCTTTTAACCTTATATATATGTGGCACCTTTATTTATTTAACTAAATATCATCTTTTAATTTTAAATAAAATAAAAAATTGATATTATTATATATAATATCAATTTTTTATTTTATTTAAAATTAAAAGATGATATTTAGTTAAATAAATAGATGTGCCACTTGGGCACAACCATGGTAGGGTGACTTTGTATAAGACAAGCTACATGGTAGGTGATTTGGCAACAACCATATAGGAACACATGGGGCAAGAAAAGGGGATGTGGTAGGGGCTATGTGGTGGGTGGGGAAAAGGTCATTATGGCAATGGATTTAATGGGAAGTCAAGTAATATTTTTGGTTTTTAAGGAGGATATTGATGATGTCATTAAAAAAAGGAGGTAGCTAGTCATTGGTTCATGGTGGTGGAATTTTTCCATGTGTTAGCCAAAATATTTACAAAGGCTTTAATCAAAATCTAAGCCCACCTAACATTAAGCTTTTTCATATTTTTATATTTATTTATGTTTTTGTTTGGTTATTTTAATTTAAAATAAATAAATAAATAAACTAACTAACTAAACTAAGAATCCCAAAACTAATTTAAAACACCTAAAAATAAAATAAATACCTCAAAATTTTAAAGAAAAGTATACAATTTTTTATATTTAATAAAATATATTAAATGAAAAACATTTTTTATAAATGTAAACCCACACTAAAATTTTTTAAATTTCCTTTATTTAAACTAATATCATAATTCAAATGACCCCCTTAATATGATAAAAAGATTAATAAAATTATGATAAAAAAAATTAAAATGAGAAGGGAAGAAGAGATTTTTTTAAAAAAAAAGTGGATTCTAAAAATATTGAAAATGAAAGAATATGACCTCAAGGGTGTTAAACATTGAATATTCCTCTCCTTAAATCATAAATGTGATGGATCTTCAGATAGTGTTCTCTTATACCCTATCAAAGAAGAGGAGATATTATAAAATGATTATGTTATCTCAATCCTTGTACAGTCCAAGACCATAGTCCTAGATAATCCACACATAATATTTAATAAATAAATGTTGATATAATACCAATAGTCACTTCTATATTAGATTTTTTATAAGCCTTCCCGTTGCTCAAATGGGTGAGGAGAGGCTTGATCTTATTATGCATAAAAAACCTCATAAATGGACTTATTTTCATAAATGAAGGCGGATATTTAAATTCAAGAGGTTGGATGAAATCAATCTAGGTGTGAAACTTGTAATTTAGTTCAAGTTTCCATGTGGGTGTGCAACATGGACTATAATGACGATTGCATTTCAAATGGGATTCTTTTATAAATAATAAAATGGGAAATACTATTATAATTACTTATTAAGTAAGATTAAGATGTAATTATAAATTTACACCAATAGTCTTCATATCTCCACATTCTCTTTTGAGACATAATTTTACAATTGACATGTATAATGAGGGCATATTTATTTCCTTTAATTCCTTAAAACAATTTTTCTATTAAAATTATTATATATTATGTGTTGACATATGTTATGGATTATTCAAATCCCTTATATTATTTTATTTTTTAATCATTTACCCTTGGCCTTGATTGATTATATAGAGGTTTTATTTAATTAAAATTAAAAAAACATAAAATTTTAAAATTATATACATTAAAAATTTAAAACCAGGAACTATAGATTGAATTTTTATAATATACATGATTGATTAATGTTATTTATTGTATACATGATGAGTTACACATCCATTCTCTATTGAAATTATTTTCAAGTTATACATGGGTGGTATGAAGTACATGTTACATATGATACATGGTCATATAGATGAATGATAATCATTACAACTACACGATACCTTTATACATTGGGGGCATGCCTACATTGGTGGAATATTTACACACTTATCAAGTTGTATTTTTATATTCTAATCCATTAATCATATTAGGTTATACAAATTAATTATTAATTCTTATACATATAGGGTGTTCTTTCCTATGGATATTGTGATCTGATATATTATGTGATGACATTGATTGATTATGCACACTAACATTGTTTACTTAGTATTTGCTTGATGTTAATTATTATTGTATTATGTGATTATTATTACATTATGTGACCATTGATATATGCTATATTATATGTTATATTAGTGATTTTATTTTATTTTTCACCTCATTAATTAATTATGTTAGAGGATCCTCTAGTCCATATCATAGCCATGTTGTTCATGTCAGTTCAGAGTCAAGTTAAAGTTGTGTTATGTATTAAATAATTGTGTTTTTCATGATCATGATATTGTGTGTGTATGCATGTGGATCATTAAACAAAAATTATTTATCTTGGTTTCATTATTTATATCATGCATACCTTAGTGTGTGGGATGCTATGATTTATAACATATATATACTATGATTCTTATTACTACCTACATAATTGCTATATTTAATTGACATGAAACTTGTATCCCAATTACCTCAGATCATATATGTAGACACCTAAAATTAGAAATTTAATTTAAATTTTAACTATCTTATAATTTCACACCAAGATCATTCTTAAATCCTAAATCAATATTCTATTTGACATTATTCATCACCCTAAGCCAACCAATACCTTCTTTGTCATAATCAAATTCAATCCTAAAAAAATCACATCCCAACCTATTAGTTAATTAATTAATTATCTAATCTTTGAATAATTAAAAATTCCATGGATTTTGAATATTCTTATTTTCTAAAAATCAATTAAATCCAAATATCCTCACATCACACTCAAATCCCAAGATAATAGAACCTTAACCAATAAAAATCAATTTTAAATACATCTCTCAACATCCACATGAAATTAACCCTTTTTACTAACAAGAACTAACAATAATTAATGAAAATACTTAACATATAATGACAACCTCACCCCCCTTTCCCCCTCCATATTTACTCCTCAACCTATCTCATTTAATGGGGAGGAGTACTCATTCTCCACCACTGATATTTGATCAAAATAAATGGCTCAAAATCATCATGAAATAATATAAATTGATGTTTACCCCTCTCATTTCAATAATATTAATTTTCATAATAGATTTATGCCAACATTTATAAGAAAATATTGATAACATAATGAAGTTTTTCCCTTTTGGAGAACCACTGAAAGCTTCAATTATCCTCTTCACACATCATCAAATCCTCTAGTTTTCAAGTAGTTACATTGTCCTATTTCCCACATGTATTCTACAATATTTTATTCAAATACATCCAAACACATCACTCTTTTCAACAAGGAGATCACAAGGAAATGTATAATTATTTATGCTTACTTTCTTATTTACTTGGTATCTTCTTTGTATTTCTCAATCTAAGGACCATGCTTAGGTTAATTATGTGTTTCAATTATTTTATATTTAATACTGTGTGAAACTAACCTTAATAATAATGTTTTACATATAGCACACCTAGTGGGACCATGCACCCAATAATCATTTTTGATGTTATCCTAACTTGTTTTTCAGATATATCAGAGTTATTTCAAGCCTATATTTTCCAAAATCTACAAGGTTTTTACATGTATTTCAATACACTACTATGCAATGGATCAAACTATAAAGCCATGGCTTGGAATAACTTCATGCTACAACTTAGATTGTAAATGTGTGGCAAATATTCACTACATGCCATTGCATGGAATACTAACTCATGACCTGACTTCTAGAGGCCCATTCTTCCTCATCTAGACTTTGTTTTGAGTCCCTTTTTTTAAAACTATATTTTTTTCACTAAAATTATAATTTTTTAGTTTATTTGACATAATTTCCTTTGTATTTCTCATAAAATATCATTTTTGTCATGAGTCACTTATCAAATATGTTAAAAAATCAAACTTGTAATATTTTTATAGGTTGTCCATTGACATCAAAAATTGAACTACTAACCTATTTGTTGAAGATTTATAGTTTCCAAAGATGTGATTATTAAGTATAACATATCATCACACTTATATTAATGAATTTAAAAATAAAACACTTGATTTTTGTGCTTAAAATGAACTTTCTTGAGTTTTATTATGTGTATGTGTCTTTATGTGTAATAGCTTAACATGTGTATGCTCTCTCCTTACCTAAGTTTAGGATAGTAGGTGATCAAAACACTTGAGTTTTATTTTACCCATTCTAAATATATGATATGCATTATCTCATTTTTCCCCTTATGGGACCTTGGGGATCAAAAATAGATTATCTTTACTTTCTATTTTTGATTGTGTGAGTTGGAATTTTATCACCAACTACGAGCCCCTAGGGTGTGGTGATTGGGATTACATCACCCAATGTATGTAACAACCTCATGTTCTATATGGGTATTAAAATTGAGATATTTTTTTGACACTTGCCAAGTGATTATGTGTTTTAAGCACAACTATGAAGGTAAAGTGTTTATCTCTTACACCAAGCTATTAGAAAACCTTAAGGATTGATTTCTAGTGACACTCCACATAAATCTTATAGATAGAGTGGTTGTGAAGGCACTATATATTTTTTAAATCATTTTATCACCATATTCTATGGAATTAGGACCCATCTTACTAGAATTTATATAGGGGATGCATGTATTTTATCTTATTTCTTCCTATTTTAAGACCTTCTACCATAGATGACACCTAGTGTAGGGAAAATAAAATTCTTAAATATTGTCCATCACATATGGATGCTTAGTGAGGTTTGTGAGAATAACATATTCACTAATTTTTGAAAGTATATTTATGGTCTATGGTCATTTTTCACACCCATATATTACTACTAATAAGGCTTGTGCTTGTGTGTTTCCTTTTTTGTTATCAATACATGTATTGTGACTTGTCCTATATACTTCAAACATGTATAAAATTTTCTATGTAAAATCTTGTCACACCTAATTATAACATTATGCATTAATGTGTTACTCTATCAAAGTCAAGAGTCAATCTATCTAATAGTAACATTATTCTATGTACATTATAACATTAATCTATCCAATTTGAACCATGCCCAAAACCTAATTAGGTCAATTTTGACAAATATCTAATTCTAAATAAATTATTCAAATCTGGTCCACATTTTTGAAATGAGTTCAAATCAATTCAATTTGACTCAATCCTCTCAAAGTCAAATAAATTCAAACTTTTCAAAGTCAAAATTTTAAATAAAATAAATACAACTTCAAATGAGGTTAACATTGACCAAATAAAAAATCCACTTATTAAATCAGGTCAAAATTTGAAAACAAATAAACTCAACTTCAAATTAGGTCAAATTTGACCAATTCAAATATCTACATTCTAAATCATGTCAACTTTGACCAAGTCAAATTAGGTCAACTTTGACCAATTAAAATAATTGTAAATCAAGTTAACTTTGAACAAGTCTAATCAAGTTAAATCTAGTCAACTTTGACCAATTCCAATCAATTAAAACTATGTAAAATTTGACCATGTCTAATCCAAGTCCAAATTCAAACATTGAAACAAAGTTACATGTATATTTTAACCAAGTCACATCAATTACAAATCAATTAAATATCCAAATTCAATTCATATCCTCATCTTTCTAATCAATCTCCCGCACATGTCAATTAAGAATTATGAAATCAAAATCTCCATCTTTTTCTTTTTCTTCCATCCAAATCAAAATTTAAAATATAATATGATCTTAATCACATCAAACAACCTAATTAGACATCACATCAAACATTAAACAATCCTAAATCAAGTCTCATTTATATTCATGGCATCTCAAAATCTAAATATTACTCTATCATAACCATCTTAACATCAATAAATGATTGACCAAATACTACAAAATATAAAATAGGTACCCCACATATCATCCCTATTGGTCCCTTCATCTACTTATCCAACATCTAATTTCCCTGAGTCTAAAACATTAAAAAAATACACTATCCATCACCCATCTTTCCTTATAGCCATAACAAATCCAACAATCCATCCATGTCCTATCATTTACCCTCTAAACAATATAATTTTCCAAATAACAAAGTACATCTAAGTTTGAGTATTATCCATTATGGCTAGGCCAATAGCCCCTTCTAAATCAAGATAAACAAATTTCCACTTCTAAGTAAAGGTCAATATAATCACTTTATCCTTAACCAATCCATCTTTGATGAAACTATTTTTGTCAAATCACCCATATCTATCCAATCCTAAACCATTTTTGCCTCACCCATGTTTGATGAAGGACCCATTTATTTTGAGTCAATATTTGAAAAACCATTAGTTGGTCAATTACCCATCCTTAATAAACATTTTTTTTATTAAGGAATTTTACTCAAGAGAGGATGGTTAGTATAGTGTTAGTTCCAAAATAAAAATAAAATGAAAGAAACACACTAGCTAGCATAACATCTCTAGGCCTAGACACTAGGGAGAGGTTAGTTAACAAAAATAAATTACAAACATAACGAAAAAGTAAGGAATAAAATACAAAATTTACTTCACCTTCCTTTGATGCTCTAAATGCCTTTGTAGTGGTGGGTTGCTCGGCTTATGCTCATGAAGTCCTTGGTAATGGAAGCTTAGCTACCTCAATCTCTCCTTAGCACCTTTGGTTTGTGGCTTGGCTTGGATTATAATCAATTTGGAATGGTAACACTAGTTTATTGAAGATTTTGGAACCAATTTGGCATTATAACTTTGCATAATCATGTCTTAGAAATGATGTAGTAAGGCCTATTATTTATAAATTTTTGAGAATGTCTAGAATCAAACTGAACTATCCATCCTAAGATTGAGATGTGTGGTTGAGGATTAATTCAATTTTTAGAATTAAATTTGTAATTATAATCATCAAGACATTGGAAGAATGGGCAATTAAGAGGCATGGAGGGCATGAGTCTTGATATTTGTGGTATTTATGATTTAGGGATGTCTTCCCAAGAAATGAGGTCACCTAATGATGTAGCTATTCAATATTCATTTACAAAACTAAGTATTCAACAAGTTTTGATGGAATTCTTAATCAGGCTTTGATTTGGATTAATTATCTCTTAAGCATGATTAAGCACTTTATGCACAAATTACTCAAATTAATCAGAATGCCTTGTTATTGGTCTAAAATTTGATTACATTGGAACTGTAAGTCACTATTAGATGTGTTGAAATCATATTCCCATTTAGGATTTTTTTAAAAATAAATAACAAAGGCATGTGTCTGGTGCATAGGATTTGATAGGAAAGAGTAATCTAGAGTACCTAGGTGTAAAATTGGCATTTTGACTTGAAATGATATGATCAAAGTTAGTTGGCCCATAAATTACCTTACCTCATTTAGGGATACCCTAGCCAAAATTGGCACTTGAATAAATCAATTTCAAATCATTTAGCATGTTTTAGTGTTTTCAGGCCAAATTATGCATTTTAAGTGGAAATTGTCTAAAAGATTGGTTAGAGGTTATTAGTGGCTAGATTTAGGTGTCTATAATTTACCCATATTTGGGAAGGCATTGCAAGATATAAGCATAATAACATCTTATCAAAGAATGAAAAGGTCCTATATGCCTACAAATCTAATGATGATAAACTAACTGTATGATGCCCCCTCGAGGGAATGGTTGGCCACAAGTAGGTCAACAAACAGCCCCTCAAAAATAAAGAAGTGAAATGATAGGACTAAAGAAAGGAAAGATGATGGGTTAAAAACATAATGATATTGAAAAAGTAATCAAAATCATTAATAATGCAAGTGGGATGGTGCATAATGGTTTGACTAAAGGTGGTTATCAACATTATACCTTGATAGTGACAACATGGTATGATAACACAGATTTTCCCAAAGGTGGTTATAATCATTAGGAAATACATGTGGGATAGTGTGTAATGATTTGACCATAGGTAGTTATAACCATTAGACCCTGATTATGGCAAACATGATAAACTTGGCTGAGGATGATGATAACTTAACATAGAGAGTAATGATGAATTATAAAAATGTATTAGTAGGGAGATGCTCATCCAAACTAATAAAGGCTAAAATTATTTCATGGTTAATTACTCTATTTGGAATATTATTGGGAGTGAATCAATATGTTGATGTTGAAGAGATGTCACCATTTCTGAATAGACTTATTGAATCTTAGGTTTGTTGTAGCACATGTTAGTAGGCATCATGGTATAACATCATGAGGACTTCCCTAAAAAAAGCATGAGGACTGACTTCTATAATCCAATACCCAATAGAAAGCAATGCACTAATGATAGAAACCATGATGACAATGTAAAAATATGAATATGGATGGATTCAAGTTTAAATGTGGATAAAGAATCACCCAATGAACACACATAAACTAAATCAAGGTAATAGTGCTAAAAGTAAATAAATAAATAAACAAAAAAACAAAATGAGTAGAAACAAACAATACAATAGAAACCCTACAAATATTTCCCCTAGAAAATAGGCAAAATTTGAACAAACAAACAAAATGAGGGAATAGAAGAAAAGGAAGGGGTGGTTGAGCTATCTCTATATGCTCTAGGCAAGTGGATGCTACCTACATAGTTCGATGGATGTAATATCCAATAAAAAAATTTATACCAAATGTAGTTCTCCCAGGGAATGGGAAGAATGTGATAACTAAGGAGAACAAACATAATGTATGTGATAAAAGAATAGGAATGGTCTTGAAAAATGGAAAGTGCATGAGATAAAAAGGCCAAAAAGGATGGGGAAACTAAATGACAAGTGATTTACTTGTAACTTAGTAAGGGTTTCCAAAATCCTTAAGGTGAAGAAGTGGCCAATGTTTTTTTTCTTTTTCTAATGAGTTTTTAAATGTTTTTGGAATTATTTTGGAGTGTCTCAACTCAATCAAGAATGATGAGACACTAAATAGTTCAAGCTCACAAAATAGTAAGAGTATTTAAACTAAGGTTTTTCACAAAATGGTGAGATCATGGCTTAGGTTGCTCATAAAATGGTGAGAGCATGGCTTTGGTTACTCATAAAATGGTGAGAGCATGGCTTAGGTTACTCATAAAATAGTGAGAACATGGATAAAAGGGTGACTGAGCTGACCTCAACAAGAATTGAGTATTGCCTACATAGTCATAGAGTAGGACCTCAAGTCACTATAGCTCCACCCTTACAGTAGAGGAATTTGACTAGTGTAGCAACTAATTTAAATAAAATAGGCACAATTGGTAAAAAGGTATGGTATGACATAGGAAGTGGCAAGTTAGTATGCCAAGGCTTAATGTTGCCCCTAATTTTCCCATAGGTGGTTATAACTAGTACAAAATGGCATAGATCAAAGGTACTAATTTTCCCAAAGGTGGTTATAATTAGTAGCAAGACCGATGGTAAGAAAGGAATAACAAATGAAGGATGTAACTATCAAAACTTCTATCATACTATCCCAAAATATGATCTCTATCTAAAGAACTTGAACCAATTGATGAAACTGAACATATACCTAGATACTAAAAATGTGTAATGAATGGAAAAACCCAAGGTCAAATAGGCTAGGCGTTTTGAAAACATTGGGATAATAGGTTGGAAGCAAAAAGTGGATACAATAAAGAGGATGGAGAAGGATGTTATTTATACAAAGAATAATAGTGATAAAATGAAATAACTAAAATGGTCCTTATAGACAATACACCTTAGCACTCAAGCATAGTATTAGTTGAGATGAATAATATTCATCAGCTCAGGAAGTTCATCTCCATTTAGTGTGGTAAGCTTGTATGTTCTTGATCCATAATCTATAGTAATGATGAAAGGCCCTATCTAATTTGGTTTGAATTTCCCTTTATGCTTCCTCTTAACCATGGTATTCTTTAGGTTTTCTATAAGGAAAAGATCACCAAGTTCAAATTATCTATACTTAACATGCCAATTATAATGGCCTTTGAGTTGGTTCTGATATGCTTGAAGATTGTTAAGTATGGTTTTGTGTTTCTCATCAAGTAGGTCTATCTCTTACAAGTGAGCTACTCGATAATCATGATCATCCAATACATTATTGAAAGAGATTCATAGTGAAGGAAATTAAACCTCAATGGGAAGGATAGATTCAATACCATAAACAAGTGAGTATGGAGTGGATCCTATGGGGGTATGATGATTGGTATGGTATGCCTAAAGGATAGGGAATATCTAGAGGTGCCAATCATGACTGACATCACTGACAATATTTTTGAGAATATTAATAATGGTTTTGTTGGATGCCTCAACCTAGCAATTACCTTGAGGGTAGTATGTTGTAGAAAAATGTTGTATGATGTTATTCATTACATAGCTATTCTACGTCCTTGTTCTTGAATGATCCTCCATTATCATATATAATGTTAAAGGGGAAACCATAGTGACAAATAAGATGGTTGAAGATGAATTTATAAATTTTCTTTCCAATAACATTAGGGGTATAGCTTCAACCCACTTAGTGAAATATTTGGTGGTGGTAGGGATATATTTATGGTCATCAAATGAAGTGAGGTTGATCTTCCCAATGAGATCAAGTCCCCATGTAGAAAATGGCCATGGTGTCAACATCAGTTTCAAAGTTTTTTCTAGGGCATGAATTAGATTAGCATGTCATTGACATTTGTCACACTTTTTAGATATATAGTGCCATCTATGTCCATTATGGGCTAATAATAACCCATACACAAGAGCCTTTTATATAGGACTACCTTGCTAGAATGAACTCCACATACTCCATGAAATTATCTTAATGCTAGCGTAGACTCTACTAAATTTAAACAACAAAGTAGAGTTCTATCAAAACTATGATGGTAAAGGGTGGATCCAAGGAGAGTATAACAAGTGGAATGATGAATAAAGGATTTAGTTTGTTTTTGAAATAGGTTAGGTAGCAAAACTTGGTCATGAAGGTAGTTATAAAGGTCTAAGTATGAGATAGAAATAGGACCAACAATATCATAAATCATGGCAATGGTTGAAGGTTCATCAGATGGTGTTGATAAATTCTCAATGAGGAACCAATAATATCTAGCTTTATCTATTTGTTGAATTAGAGAGCCAATAGTATCCATGTCATCTGTAGTTCTATTACTAGCCCTTGGTATGTGCTCAAAATGAATGTTGGAAATTTATTGCTTAAGAGTGTCAACCATGGATTTATATGGAACCAACTTGTTATATTTGGTCTAAAAATGATCTATGACCTAATTTATGATTAACTAAGAATCACCATAAACTTGGATATGATATATATTCCAATGCATTGCTTGTCAAAGTCTTGTAATAAGTGCTTCATATTTGGCCATATTATTTATACAAGGAAAGTTGATTCTAAATGATTTAGGGATTAGATCCCCCTATGGTGTAGTAAACAATAGGTCTACCCCTAATCCATGTATTATAAATAAACCATCAAAATACAACCTCTAGGTCTACTCCTTAAGGGGTGTGTCAATGATGGTCATGATAAATTCATCAAGAAATTGAAACGTGAGTGGTTGTGTGTCTATAAGAGGTGCTTCATCAAGTTGATCTGTAAGAACTTGTCCCTTGATTTACTTTTGATTGACATACTCTATGTCAAACTCACTAAGAAGCATGATCCATTTATCCATTCTACCTTACAAAGCTATTTTAGATAGTAGATACTTAAGAGGATCTACATTTGAAATGACCATGGTCTTATTATTCAACATGTAATGGTGTAGTTTCTAGGACATAAAGATGATGGCTAGATAAGATTTTTCAATATATGTATAGTTATGTTCATATGTAACCAAGGTATAACTTAGGTAGTATACAACATGCTCTTTTCCATTGTCATCATGTTGAGCCAAGAGTGCCTCTAGGGCATGTTTGGTAGTTGATAGGTATATCAAGAATGGCTTTCCTAGCATAGGAGGTAATAAAATAGGTAGATTAACAAGATAGTCTTTGAGATATTAAAAATCTACTTGTTAGTGATCATCCCAGTGAAATGCAACTCTATTCTTCAAAATTTGTGTAAATGGATGGCACTTATTTGCTAACTGAGAGATGAAGCATCATATTGACTAGATCTTACCTTGTAAACTATGGAGTTTCTTTAAATTGGTTGGTGGTGGCATCTCAGTTATAGCATGGAATTTAGTTGGGTCAACTTCAATACCTTTACAAGACATAATAAAGCCAAGTAATTTGCCTAAAGTTACACTAAACACACCTTTCTTTGGATTGAGTTTGACATTTTACTCCCATAATCTTACAAATATCTTACACAACACTACTAGATGGTTAGCACTGGTTTGGATTTTTGTAATATGTCATCGACATAGCCTTCAATAATATCATGAATAATATCATGGAATATGATAGTCATGGCCCTTTGATATGTAACTCTAGTATTCTTAAGGCTAAATGACATTACCTGATAACAAAATGTTCCCCATGTAGTGGTGAATGTTGTTTTATGTTGGTATTCCAGTGCTATTCTAATCTAGTTGTATCTTGAAAAGCCATCCATGAGTGAAAGAATTTCATAACCTACCATAGAGTTAATGATCATATCAATATTAGGCAAGAGAAAATAATTTTTAAGACAAGCTTTGTTGATGTCTCAAAAATCAATACCAATTTTGATCCCTTCAAGGTTTTTACTAATAGGTACCACATTAGAGATCCATTCTAAGTAGTCAATGGATCAGATACATCCTAGTTCTAAGAGTTTCTCCAACTCTTTATTTACCAATACAACAATGTGAAGATAATTCTTACATATATTTTATATACTGATTTGGTGTCAAGATTAACCATAAGGTAGTGTAGAACTAAGGCAAGGGCTAAACCTAACATGTCAGAATAGGCCCATGCAAAGATATCTAAAAATTATCTCAACAGAGATGTAAAGATGTCATGTTCTTTCTCAGTGAGGGACACACCTAATTTTATCCATTTTAGGTCTAATGGAGTCCTGATATTTACCTCTATTGTATATTTAATTAAAAGGGTCAAACCATCTTCTAGGATAATAGGCAATGACTTGAACTATTGAATTATGTTAGAGTCCTCTGTTAGGACTTGCTCTTCAACTTTTCCTAGGCATGATGAATCGGAATCCCCTAATGGGAGATCTAGCCATGTGATAAAAATAGTTAGAAATTTTTGAAGAATTTGATCAAATACTTTTTGTTGCTCAAAGCTGAACTCAGATCCACCAAAAATTTCATCATTGGTGGTCTCCTAGTCTAAATTCAAATAAAAATGAACACGCCCATCTAATGGTGCCTAAAATAGGGTTTTCATGAGTAGACTAGCCTTTATCTTTACTATTTCCCTAGTTAAAAAGTACCTCAAAGAGGTTTTTACTTTGGGACCTCAATGTTTTACTTATTTGTTTTTGGCTAAGGGCATTCACTCACTCTCCAAAATAGGTTGTAAGATCCAATATGATTAAGAACCTTGATTTGTGATCTCCCAATGAAACATTATCCTATAAGGCTTAAGAAATCATAAAATGCCTCATCATTCTAGAACTCAACAATCGGTAGACTAGATTATTGTTGGTCCTAATATATTAGTTAGGGATAAGATAATGGTAATGAGTTATGATGAATGGCCAAGGTAAGGGTACAAATGCCATTCTTATCAAATAGGTTGGTTTTAGCTAGGTTATCAAAGGTGAGGCTATGATCAAACTCTACTTCACTATCGACACCATCATCACTAGTCACTTGTGATGGAGTTTAAATAAGATATGTGGGTTCATCCCCAGGTGGTTTAAATCCAATTCCATAAGGTCTTTCATATGTAGTCATAGAAATTGGCTCGATGGTTCTTTGTTGATTCAGTCTGAGGCCTCTTCCTTCAAAATTGTGATGCTCAATGATCTTATTGGGAATAGGATATTTTGCACTTTTATAAAAATTAACTTGGTTATCATTGTATAACCATGATTCATCCCCTTCAAGAGGGTTGAGCTCTAGGCTAGACACTCGTACAAATGTGATAGGTCCTATATCTTTTTTATTTTGTTGTCAATGTATATGTGGGGTGACTTTAGGTCACCCAAAAGTTTTTGGATTCTAATGAATATTGGAAATATGAAATGTATCATGGGTCACATACTCTCTTGGTCCATTATCTAAAATGGTAAAATGATAAGAAGCTTTAAGAGGCAAGATGTGGGAAAGGGAATCCAAGGTATTAGGATTTATGTAATTATCTAGTGAAGGATCAACAAGTATAACCTTTCCATTATCATGTTTGGAACTTAGATTCATGTTGTATTGATAGTTGTATCTTTGAAATTTAGCATCAAGATGTTTGCAGTGTTCATATGGGTGTAAATCTCTTAGAATATTTACTTCCATCTTTGAGGGGGAAAACTTGATACATTGGTGCAGCATTGATGGGACTACATGAATCTCATGTAACCAAGGCCTACCTAAAAGAATATTGTATGATAACTCAAGATCAAGCACTTGGAAAAGTGTATAATGGGTCAAAGGCTCAGTTATAACTAACAAACTAATGGTGCCATGTGATTCTCTTTCTTGATTAACACATGCTTTGATGGTTATTGTTTATGGCTAGAGATCTGCCATTGTGTACTGAAGAATGTTGATTATCTTTAGAGACACTATGTTGAGGTCAAATCCATTATCTAGAAGGACACATTTCACTTTATTCCATCTTATATAAACTTCTATGTATAATGGATTATTATGGAGTGGGCCAAGGGAAGACAGATCACTTTGGTTGAATGTGACTTGTTGGGCTAGATCTAGGTATCCAACCAAACCTTGAAATTTATTAGGGGATATGTCACTATCAATAGTGGATTAGGTCAAAAACCCATTCAATATATTCTTGTGGATTATTGATATTCATATAAAATCTAAAATAGAAAATTATGCTAGTGTCTTTTATAATTGTTCCACAATATCGAACTTCTTGTCTTGGTCAGTAGTGAATGGTTTATTTTGAAGCTAAATGGTTGGTTGGATGATAGGCAAAGTGGTAGATGATTGTGGGCTTGGGATAGTGTTCTTTAGCCTTTGAGTTATGATTACATAATCAAGATTAAATATTAGACCATTATTGCTAACAAATGTTGGGAATAGTGTGGGACTAGACAAGACAAGTCTCAGTTACCTATGCACTTGCATGTGGTCACATGGAAAGGATGAGTTGTCACTAGAAGGTCTAAAAGGGGAAGTACTATTTTTTTGGTTTTCTTATATGCATTCTCAATTCAAAAAATTATTATCCATGTAATTTGGCTAAATTTTGTTATTTAACAATGATCTAGGTTGATTAGTGCTTGGTCTAGGCTTAATGGAGATGGTATTAACACTACCCCCAATGATATGACCTATAACCATATTGTAGTCATGTGTAACTACATGGTATGTTTGTTAGTTTTTACCATTCTAACCTTGGTTTTGTCCATTTTTATGTCATTATGGGTTGTACTACTGATTTTGTTGATTTTTCTAGTTTGGCCTTTGAATTTGATACTATTGATTTTGTTGTTGTATTGGTCGTTATTATTTTTTATGATTTTTTTGTTGTTTTTGATTGTTATGTTAAGGAATGGGTTTTGATAAATCCCAAGAGTTTGATTGTAAGTGGAAGCACCATTATCCAATGTGATCTCCGCATTCTCTAACATATTCTCAATTAAATGCTTGATTTGGACACATCTTCATAGATTATTCCCATTGAGTCGATGATAGTCACAAAATTCATTTTTATGGTACCAATAAGGATAAGGAATGACTTGCAGATAATTCTTTAGTATAGGCCAACTAATCAGATTAGCAGTAGTAATCTTGTGAAATATAGACTTTATAGGTTCTCCTAGGTCACTAAAGACATGATGTGCAGGCACAGTTCTCTTAGGAGCATGGGTTTGTAATGGTAAAGGTTGTTGTATTTGTTGTATAGGTCTTGGTTGTTATGCATATGGCATTGGTTGGAGAGGTTTATGGGTAGGAGTAAGATGAAAAGGCGGTGTAGATGATTTTTTCACTATTTGGACATGACAAGATTTGGTTACTCCATTTTCCACTTCATTCCTATTGTGGTGAAATTGCTTCAGTCTTTCTTGGTTATTGGCCTATGCTGATTATGATGTTTGTGCTTGAACATGATGATGATGTTGGCCATTTCTCTGATTGGTACCTTGATTTTGATTAGTTAAATTAATCTTTATGAATCCTTTATTGATGAGCTCTCACTCGATGAAAATACCTTTATCAATGATCTCTTTGAAATTATGTGCACACTGTAGTTCTAGATGATAAGCTATCTCACTATGAAAATTTTTAGTAAACATAGTGGCTAATTGTTTATATGGTAAACTATGGGTGAAATAGCTTGTAAGGGATCTTCATCACTATAAATAACCTGCAAAACTCTCACTATATTTTTTCTTTACTTGTGTTAAGTCCACTAATGAAATCTCATGCTTGAGATTATAGGAAAAGTGTTGCACAAACTTATCGAAAAGATCATCAAAATTCATTACTAAATTTTTTGGAAACTTCAAACCACTCCAAGGCTTGTCCATCCAAGCTCCTTGGAAATAAAATCAAAAGGTATATGCCACTAGTTGACATGCAATAAAGAATTCAGTCAAATGAGCCTTAGGGTCACCTTTCCCTTTGTATTTGTTGAATTTTGGTGGTTCATATCCTAGAGGAAATGGTATCTACAAATACTTCATTTTGAATGGATATGAACACATATCTAATTTTAAATTTTTAATCTATTTACTAGCTTGAATGGTAGTAATTACATCCTTCATCTATTCTAATTCTTAGGATAGGAAACTAGAAGGAACATTGGTTTGAGGGAGAATATTGGCTTGGGTAGATGGTTGGGAGATCATAAGTCAGACACTTTGACCAGTGTATGATGGAGATACCTATTGGGGTATATTGGTTTGGTTGGGAATGGACTAGGAATATGCATATGTGGATTAGGATGTACATGAAATTGCACATTTGGTTGCATGATATTCTAGTTTGGGTGGGTGATAAAAGTTTGACTTAGAGGATTTTGTGGTTCAGATGGAGTGATATAACTATATTGTGCCTATTTTGGTTTAAAAGAGACATGTTAATGACTAATCAAACCTTGATGTGGAGTGGGAACTTGTGTACCAAGACCCTATCTCTAAATTTGTGGCAGATTTTGAACCAATGGTTGTCTAGTATGTACTTGAGAAACATGGGGACCTCCTTGTTGCATGAATCCTTATGAGGATGCAAAATCAAGTTATAAATTTGGCATCTATCACTGACCAATATTTACACATTATTGACTAGTCATTTCTTTGTTTTAGATTTGCATATTAGTCTACGACTAAAGAGGTATGTTCATTGTTGCCTAGGGAGGTGGAACATTAGTTGCCCCTAATTAAGGTGACAATGTATTATCCTTTATTACATTAATAAACTAGATTATTTCTCCAATTATGGAATACCACTCACTACTTATTGAGGGGGAGTAGGATTCATCACATTCTATCATTGAGGCATGACATTGGCTATTGTTTGATTACCCAATCTCATAGGTTGTACACTTGAGGAAGAAACTAGTTTAGGTTGGGGTGTAGAAACTCCTATTCCCAGGTATGATGATATACTTATGGTATTAAATACAAGCACATGTTATTGGTTAATTTTTTGTGCATTAGTAGCACTTTGATTAGGATTGGACATTGTTTGCACATTGTCCACTACATTTGGCTCACTATTATGTTTAGAATCCAAAGATACTTATTCAATAACAGGCATATGTATCAAGTTATCTATCAAATTAGTTTATATGAATGGGTTGAAACTTAGATTCTCTTGTCTAGTTAACTCTATCAACACTCCTATTGAAGGAACTAGGTCAATAAGAGGATTACTCACCATGTTCACTTGATTGAAATCATGTGCTAGATTTAGGTAGGTTTGATATGTTGTCTTCATTTTTTTAAAGTAATATTCCATGATGTTTTTATCTTGATTAGATATATTAAGGTATAGATATATTATTTGGATTAGATCCATAGGATTTATAAAAGAAGCATATTGATCATAAATGATATTGTGGGCCACTATTACTAGAATTGGTAATTTTTTATGGGGGAAGTCTATTGGAAACTTGGCCCCTACCTCTATGGCTCTAACCAAAATCTTATCTTTTTTCTCTAACATATGTCACTCAAACAAAAATAGATCACACATGAAATTCATATTAGTAGAATATGACTATTGAAGAACTAGCTCATCCACTATGGGTATTATAGTTAGGTATTGCATGGTTTGTTATTGGTCTTGTTATAAATAATGTGGTGTGTTGACCAAATAGTTAGCTAATAGATCTTGGCTTTGTTCCCCTAATTGAGTATTATAAGAGGGATAATATTCCATTTCATAATTAATATTATCTTCATAGGGGTCTTGCACCATTTCTTCCTATGCCACCACATTACTAATCATTGGATTGCACATGATTCCACTATGAGTGTAGGAATACATGTTGGGATCCATTGTCAATACTTTGTGATAAAAGGTCAAAAAGTTATACAAACTATAAAAAGGACTAAATGATGCTTCAAATTGGTCTAGATTTATCAAAAGGATCAAAAAAGTTTATGCAAATGTTTATGAGGAAACAAGCTAGCATAAACTATCTAACATTTCATTATTCAAACAAAGATAAGCAAGTAATGGACAAAAAATTGAAATGTCAAATTCTAAGGTTGAAGTGTTTCAAATTAGTCTAATCTAGGAATTTAAAAGTTTCTAGGTCTTTTGGCCAAATGTGATGTCAAAATCTAGGCTCAAACAAGGCATGCGCTAGGACTCTTGGATAAATGGCATCAAAATCTAGACTTTGAAATAGATGAAAGTTTTAATCTAATGGATTTGAAACACTTCTAACAAACACTAGGCACTTGATTCTTAGACATGACCTTGATCAACTAGGTATAAGGTATAAAACAAAAGGCACTTTAGACAGTTTATTTTATCACAAAAAATGGTATAAAACTTGGTTCTTTTGACAAACAAGCTAGACAAAAGTGAATGGTATAATTGTAATTTAGACAAAGGATCACAAAAGTACACTTGGATTGGTCTTAAAATGTAGGAACAAATTTGGAACTATATGCAAAAGGGTCTATGAAAAAAAATTTAAATGTTTTGGGTAGTGTAGTGATGCTATACAACCTAAAAGGTGTGATAAAAAAAAATGTCTCAAAAACTCTCTAAGGCAAAGGTAATTTCTCACAATTTTGATAGCATAACACTACTTTTCTTAACTCAAAATATTGTGGTGTATATAATCAAATTGAAAGTGTTTAGCACAAAATGGCTTAATTCTATCAAGTGATGACAATGATTATGAGTCTTAAATGGCCTTCAACCCAAATTAGAAATTAAACCTAAGTTCCCTCAAGTTTAGTGAAAATGGAAAACCCACTTAACACATAAACCCTATGTACTTGTAAAGGTGTAATTTTGAATTTAGATTATAAGTGGAATTAAATAATTTTGGTAAAGATCTAGACTCAATTAAGCAACATAACTATGCTAGTGTGGATAATCTAATTCTCAATATTTTGATGAAATTTTGAACAAGGTAAATTGATGATCTCATGTGGGAAACATAATGACTCTTTGTTCAAAGGAAAATTTGGACTATGTGTTTGGTTTGGATTGTTTTTTTACACCAAGTTTTGACTTCAAATAAGACTTTAATCTAAGACAAGACCAACTAGTTAATTGCTTGTAGATCCTAAATTGACAAGGTTGCTTGGTATTATTAGAATCCATCAATTCACATGATTTGAGAAGATTTTAAGTGTTCATCCAAAAATAAATGGGAATTATATAGTAGGTTTTTTACACCCCCCCTTTTTTCCAATGACATTAATACAACATAAAACTTGAGGTGCATCTTGGACCAACAATACTTCCATGAAAAGTGGGGATTTGTCTAAGATCTAACAAGTTTCTAAATGATCTAAGAGAATAAAGTGTATAATGACTTTCATGATAAATAATTTGAAATAAAATCATAGATTTTAGGTCCATATCACTTGGTTTGTTGCAAAAAGTTATATTCCTTTTTACAACCACTACATCCTATTATTCACTCAGTGTAGTGCAATGTCCAAAGTGCCACTATGTCTCATGTGCAACTCCTATTAGGATCCAAATGAAGTCAATGTCGAGAGGTGAAAACCTAGGTCAAATATTCCCTAAAGAACTCACAGGAGGTGATGAAGTCCCCCTCACAAGCCAAGTTTACATAAAAAGAAAGAAATCATGAAAGTAGAAAGACTTTAGGGTCATTTTCAAGGTCACCCAAACTTTGATGAGTTTTTGGGGAGTGTTTTAGATTATTTTCTTTCTAAGCTTTGGAATAGACTATTTGTAATAGTAATGACACTTTTGATTCTAAGGGTTCCCTAAAGGGGACTAATGGAAGAGCATACACACAACATCCCTTTTTTTTCCAAACAAAAATTTAATCTAAATAACTAAGTAAATACAAAAATCTGTGAAAAGGTGAGTTTATTTTTAATCTCAAATGGAAAATGAAGTGGTGTTCATTTGACCCCTTGGTCTTAAGATTGTGAAATTTGAAAAATAATGCTAAAAACATCTAAATTCTATTGTTAAACACCAAAACAAGGTTCCTAATTGATTTTTAAGCATGCAAATGGTGATTTAAACTTGTTTTTAGCAAATGTCAAGCTTGGTCCTATAGTTAAAATGTTAGCATGTCCTTTAGCTTTAAAGATATTTTTGGTTTGAAATAATGAACTTTAGAAAAAGAGCTCTTAGGTATGTGTTTTAAGAAAAACATAGTGACCAATGTCATTTATATACAACTGAGGATGATTACTTTTGCTAGCTAATGTTGGTAATCTAACCGATATTGGTTATACCAATGTAATGATGACAGGTATACAATTTATGTTAGTTTTGATAATTGACATCATTTAAGCTTATGCAATTGATGTCAATCTTACTTGTTGATGTCAGTTACAGTGTAATTCTGTAGTAAACAAAAATGGCAAAATAAAGTTAGAAAATCAATTTTTAAGAGTGTTAATGGTCCAAATAAATATTTTAAAGCTACAAAATGATCTTCTTTAGGTGTGAGATGCATCTATTCCCACTAGGCATGACATTATGTGATATAGGAATTTAACTCAAGACAGGATGGTTATCATGGTGTTAGTTCCAAAATGAAAACAAAATGAAATAAACACACTAGTTAGCATAACATCTCTAGGCATAGACACTAAGGAGAGATTAGTTAACAAAAATGAATGACAAACACAACTAAAAAGTAAGGAATAAAACACAAAAAATCCTTCACCTTCCTTGGATGCTCCAAATGCCTTTGTAGTGGTGGCTTGCTCAGCTTGTGCTCATGAAGTCCTTGGCAATGGAAGATTGGCTACCTCCATCTCTCCTTGGCACTTTTAGCTTGTGGCTTGGCTTGGCTTGGAATTAATTTGGCATGGTAAAACTAGTTTTTTGAAGCTTTTGGAACCAATTTGTAATTATAACTTTGCATAATCATGTCTTATAAATGATGTAGTAAGGCCTCCTATTTATAGATTTTTGAGAATGTCTAGAATCAACGTAAACTATCCATCCTGAGATTGAGATATGTGGTTGAGGATTAATTCAATTTTTGGAATTAAATTTGTAATAATCCTTATCATGAAATTGGAATAAAGGATAATTAAGAGGCATGGAGGGCATGAATCTTGATATTTGTGGCATTTATGGCTTAAGGATGTCTTCCTATGAAATGAGGTCACCTAATGATGCAGATATTTATATTCATTTCTAAAAATTAGTATTCAACAAGTTTCCATGGAATTTTTAATTAGGCCTTAATTTTGATTAATTAACTCCAAAGCATGATTAAGTATTTTATGTACAAATTACTCAAATTGATCAAAATGCCTTGTTATTGGTCTAAAATTTTACTGGAATAGAATTGGAAGTCATTGTCAGGTGTGTTGAAATTGTATTCCCATTTAGTATGTTTATAAAAATAAATAAAAAGGCACGTGTCTTGTGTATAATATTTTATATGAAAGAGTAATCCAGAGTACCTAGGTGTAAAATTGGCATTTTGACTCGAAATGATCTGATCAAAGTTAGCTTACCCATAAATTGCCTTGCCCCATTTTTGGATACCCTGGTCAAAATTGGCACTTTAATATGTAAATTTCAACTCATTTAACATGTTTTAGTGTTCTTAGGCCAAATTTTTCTTTTAAAGTGGAAATTGGCCAAAAGCCTAATTGAAGGTTATTGATGGCCAGATTTAGGTGTCTACATTTTTTACTAGTCACCCATTTTTGGTGAACCACTAGTTTTTTATTATTCAATCTTCATTGAGTGATCATTTGGCCTATCACCCCATGTCACATCATATATACAATCATCCATTACTTAACACCATCTACCTCTTAAGTAAATATTACTTATAGGAAATAAAAATTAAAGTGCTTTCCATTTAAACATACCCAACATCAATAGCCAATAAATATCAACATCATATTAACCTACTAAAACATCATTTATCAAATATAGTCTCCTCATAGATGAGGAAATAAATGGTAACTATTAGTCAAGGTTATATAGGGCCAACCATGTGGCTTATTTTAAAACAAAAAAGTATCCTATATCAAACAAAATCTTTTAAGACATTAACTATAATGTCCAAGGACTTTGACTTCATGGGAAAAAACTATTCAAACTAGTCCATATTCGATCACAACAATGTTCTCCCAGAATTAAATATATTCTATTAGTTCATAAACATAAATATGTTAGTGATACTTTATTAATTCATAAATACATTTCATCCAACATTGGCACATGATTCTTTCATTATCCCTATAAGGACCATGATATCACCAATATTTTTATTAATTCCATTCATCCTTTCCACCATATAGAAATTCAATCTCCTAAACATTTCAATTGGGATTGATAAAATCACTTACCATTAGTCGTATTCCATAGAAATCAAACCATGACAAAATTCAGGATTGGCACCAAGCTAGAAGATCATAAAGACGTATCAACATCCCCTATTGAAACCTTATTTTAGGTGTTATGAGACAATCAATTTTAAAAATTATCATGGCCTAAGGAAACCTTATTTGATTCACTAAGGTTAAAACCAAAAAATCAAGATCCAAAAACTACATCACCTAGCGAAACCTTATTTGAGGCATTATATGGAAATCAATGCCAAAATCATTGAAATCCAAAATAAAATTGCCTGAGTGAAACCTTGCTTGAGGAACTATGGGACAATTAAAATAAAAATACAAAGATTTAAAAAACCAATTCCCTTAGTGTAAACCTCTTTGAGGCACTATCAGAACAAAATCAAAATCAGGAAGATAGTCTCATAAAACATGGGATTTTTGGTCCCAATCCCCATATGCATCATAATCCTCACATCCTTCCAGATCCTTCAAGTAATTAAAAAATATCCTCCATCTAATATAACTTCCTCTTCACCCTCATTGTCAATAGCCTCTTTCATAATAGCTATGATTACATCCTAATAAATTTGGATGAATCCAATCTATAAATTGATGAAGTTCACATGTCATCTATAGATCATGTACTTGAATTATCAAAGGATATGAATTATGCATCTCATAATCCTCAATTGAGTTGAGTTGATAAAAAATTGAAAATCAAAAGATAAAGAGAAACAATTCATCTAATGGTGATAACCATGATTATGGTTCCTAGAGTAATTACCATGATGAAAAGCATTTTCTCGGTGCCATATGTAAATATCTATTTCTATGCAAGTACCTTGAAACCTAAGGGAAACCCCTTATGCATCCTTATCCATCCCATATAATCCAATTTGGTCATCCAATCCTATCTAAATTCTTATCCATAAACATACTATCCAAATATGTATATTTCCTATCATTCAGATATTTCCAACATCTTGACCTTAATAAAGAAGTGGAAGATGTTTTAAGCCTTGTTTATAGAAGCATCTTGACATTTCATCCTAATAACACCTTGATGACTGGGCACTTGGTTTTCATGTGACATCTTCCTTAGAGATCCCCAATCCATTCTTAGTCATTTTCCTCCCTCATCATTCATTATCATCCAACCTCATCATAAATATTGTCCATCTATTACATCATTTAGCCCAGTGCCAAGAAATGATTTACCTTTTCTAGTGACCTAACATTTATAATTAATCCAAAATTATAGAAACATCATAAAATATATAAAATCCAAAACATCAGAATCCATCCAAAATTATGAAAACATCATAGAATATAGAAAAATCCAAAAAGTATTAGAATCCATCAAAATTCCAAAACACAAATTTTTTAAAAATCCCTAAAAATTATAAAAAATAAAAAAATAATAAAATAATAAAACCCTTAAAAATAAAATGATGAAAATACATATAAATATAAAAATAAATAAATAAATAAATAAAATATAAAAACATTTATCTTATCCTAAATCCAATCACCAATCCTTGATCATTTTTTATTCATTAATCCAACTTTTTTTAGGATATTTCATTCCCATGTTTGCCCTATTTAGGGAAAATAATCAATCCAAACTTGTATATTTCACTCTATTTTTGGAAAATAAAATCATACAACCTATTTTTAGATATCTTATTCCTAATCCAATCCCCTTGCATGTATCCTTGCTTGGGATAACCATCTACCTTTCAATATCACTAAGCTTTCACGTATGGTTTTTAAATTGATTAATGAAAAGATGTTTTTTTATGGATATTGATTTTATGTTTGTGTGTGTTTAATTTTTTGTTTGATTTTATTGTTATGATTTGAATTGGTACATTTTTGTGTGATAAAAAGGTCATCATGTTTTACCATATCATGATGCTTCTTTTCATGCACTTTTACCTGAGTCCATCCATCGACATATGTCATCAATGTCATCATTACTTTTAAATATCATTTTTTGTTTTTGTCAAATTTTTATTGGAATAAGGGTTAGTCCTTATACACATTATGACCAGGTCATCATGGTTCACACTATCATGTGAAATATCAAAAATAAACTTAAAAATATATATGTTAAAGACATGCACTAAACTGGAAAAATATTCCCTTTCAAAATTTATCCATCTCTTAATCATATATTTACAAATAAAGTCATATTATCTATTCATATTCATCATTTCTAATCACATTCCTCCCTTCTTTGGAGAACTAAATTGGCTTTAGGTCCATTCATACTATGCAGACCACTCAATCTCATACATCTTTTGAAGTCAGCTCAACCATCAATATTACCTTTCTCATTAATTTTATTCTTTAAATTTTCATTTACATTATTATTATTATTAATTTATATAATCCAATTTTCAATAGTTTTATCTTATTTAGATCAGATTATCCACAAAATAATTTTAAAAAATGGTGAACCTAATCATTGACTTGAGCACACCAAAGCCTTGGTCTTTTCTACTTTAGGATTTTATCATTCTTTATTAGGATCTCATATTTATATTTATTTAAGGTTTTATTTACAAATATGATTTATTATTTTCCATTGTTATATGCACAAATATTAATTTTGTCTCTTTTCCCTTAATGTTTCATGTTTGTTATCCTATTATATATTTTTTTATATTCATACATTTTTGAATGATATCTTATTGAAAATGACTCTATTTTTAAAACACTAACATTGATCTCTATTAGTCATATTAATTGTATATAAAAACTTATTTTATTCGATGCACCTGAGTTGGCCTAATGGTGAAGAACATGTTCTCCCAAAAGGGAGGTCATAATTTCTAATCCTATAGGGGGTAAGGTATGCACACCTTCATGAAAAGTATCCACATGAAATGGGCTAACTAGCTCAGTTTTCAATGAGAAAGAGGTCGGTATGTGTATTGAAACCTATGTTCAATGTGACAAGGCATTCCATAGTCCATGGTTAGGGATAATATTCACTGGTGGTTTTGGAATTCTAGTTATAAAAATGCTTGTACCTAAACTTTTTTTTAAATTTAGATAAATAATTAGTTGTAGTGAATTTTGAGCATGAAGTTTGGTAGGAATTAATAAAGAAAAAAGGTAAAAAAGCAAAGATAGCTAATCTTTTATATTACTATCCCACAAGTTGATTTTTGATACTTACTTTTGGGTAGTAGGTAAGCTTGTTGTTTGGTTATTTTTAGCCTTATGGCTGTTCATTTTAATTATTTCTTCTAGGCCCTGGTATTTCAATCCTGGTCAGTTATATAACTTTAGTATTAATATAGGGTAAGGATCCCATCAAAACCATATTTATTTATTAAAACAAAACTTATTTTATTCTCTAAAATTCATAATGGATTTTCTATAACTAGGGTTTATATATTTTAAATAAATTTTATCTAATGAAAGAAAAGTATATTTAAAAAAAAAGGTTTCATTTATCTATTGATATTTATTAAAAAAGCCTCTTTTTGTCTCCTAAAATGTATCACAAATTTATTGGGGTGGTTGATTTTTTATTTTGACCTTGTCATATTCATATTTTGCATACATACACCTTTAAGATTAAATTATTTAGGTATTGTGTGATTTTAATGGATGCTAATAGCTTATATTTTGTGATCTAAGTAATGATGATCATGATTGCATGTTTATTTCCTAAAAAATTCAAGATGTTTATAATTTATGAAATGCATTGTGTTAAATTTATCTACAAAAAAACTAAGGATGGTATTAATAATGATGGACTATTATCTCTCTTTAGTAACACATATTGCATGCATGTTAAATATGAAATGCTTCTAGTTACTAATTAAAGGAAAAGGCCATGTGTTAATCTTTTTGTTCATCCTCTCCTTAGACCTAAAGGTAGTGATAACCACCATCACTCCCATATTATTTTCCCAAGGCTTATATTAGATAAAAAGGTCCATGTTATCACACCACAAAGATGTAGGGTGTGCATGCCTTTATAGATTTTTCATTAATATTAGGTTTGAAATATTTGGGGTTTGTGATTATAAATATAAATCATCCTAATTCATACAAGGTAGAGTGCCTATTGTAGAAATTCATGATAAGACTCAATCATTAAATGAATTTATTTAGAATGCCATCATTCATACTTATGAAATGATTACTATGATTCATTCCATACATAAGTTACAAAAACAAGTCTAAACCTTATCTCTAAAGGTCAATTAACTTAAACATAAGATAACACATTCCTAAATTCCTAATCATGCTATTGCAGATCACATTTATAGCTCCCCATTCAAAATTTATGTTTCAAGAGATTTCATCTCAAACATGGTTAAAGAAATAAATTCCATCTATTACTAATGAATCATGAAGTTTCCATAAGAATTTAAGTTTTCTTATTAAAGTTAAGGGGGGCATTTTTTTTAACTAGGGTCCCCAAACCCTAGAAGAATGTCCATAATAAAAGAAACAAAAGGCTCACGTAACCCATCCAAGAGACAAATAAGAACACAATAAAAGAACATCTATAAAACCATTGAAAGATAGCCTAAATAGAACTAAAAAACTATGTTACTCCAAACTCCCAAAAACATCTTCCCAATAGGCCTTCATATTGCTAAGATTCAAATCAATCTACTTCAAAAGACTTTCATAGTCAATGTTTTGTTGGGCACTACCACTTTGGCCACTTTTAACCTTGATTTTACCTATATATTAGGGGCCAAATAATTATTTGAGATGAGCCCTAAGGTTCTCCATGTTTTGGATGTCTTGATTCATTGTAGCCTTACTTCAATTAAACAGGTAACTAGTTTTGCTCTGCATATTTTCATTTACTTTCTCGAGTAAATATAATCTGAAACACAGCCTCTAAATTTGTATGTCTTCATGGTTCTTAGTTAAGGCTTTAATAAGCTTGTCATTATCCTATTGGAGGACATTAATCTTGCTCTTAAGGGTCAATATTTCATGTATGAACCATCTCATCAGGTATTTTTATAGGTCTAGTTCTTTGATCATTTTATCAACATTCCCCTTTCCTATGAGAAACTTAGAAAGATAGTTAAAATCCTCATTCTTATCCCATTAAATCTAAGAAGCCTCCCATTTATCAGTGTTAGTAGTATCCTTTTTCCCTTTTTGATGCTCTACCTTTATCTGAGAAATCCCCTACTCTCTATTATTCTCACTTTCAATGTGGGTTACATCCAAATCCTCACTATTACTCTCCACATCCATAAATTTACCCATCTTTTTTACTATAAAACCTGAAGTCTTTTATGACCCTCCTTCTCAAGTTTTTATTTTTTTTGGTAAATGTTATTAAAATTACCTCTGAGATGCTTCTTACATATGTCTTAGTCCTTGATGATCTCTTCTCTATTCTTGCTAATGTCTTTATTGATCATTTTCTTCTTATCACCAACAACCCTACTCATGCTCCCAAGGTATTTAATTCACACCTTAATATTCCTTATATCCATTGGCTCTTTTTTATAATTCTCTCTTTTTTTTTGGCTAAGTCTATAATTATTTAGTTCATCCCTTTAAATTATTTGAAAATATGAAAGATTACCCCCTCATTTCTTGGGTAAAAATAATTACCATTTTTAAATTTCTAGATAGAGGTTTCCATGAATCTAAGAATGATAAATGATAAACTAAAGGAAATCTTATGTCTAAAGTAATTGAGCATTATGAACATGGACCATCTCACAACATTATATCTACCTTATAGAGTAACATATTAGATAAGTTGAAAGGCTACCTTAGAGAAAGGTTTAGGGAGAGATTCCTTATCAAAGCCATTATGAAGTTGATCTAGTTTCTTGTCATCTTCCAAAAAGGCCTCTTTATTAGGCTTAAATTCTATATGGGTATAATAACTCTTGGTATTCACTAACCAAACCTATCACATGAGATATGATGTCTAGTGTGACCCCATTAATCATCACTACTCTCTCTTCCTAGGAATCAGTGAATAGGATGGAGAGGTGTCTGTCAAAACCTTTGATTCTCTCCATGAAGTACAAAAAACCTCTAACCTATAGGGAATTCCATATTCTTCTATTTTTCCTAACCTATGGCTATATTTTGGGTTTAATTTTATTAGGAATCCCCATGTTTTTTCTAATCTCCATACAATAGACTAACCTACCTTTTTTACAGTCTCTGTGTGCCCATACCTTATCATGAGTGTTGTGCTTGTGGGAGAAATTATGATATTTTTTTATTATATTTTTCCTTCCTATAACCTTATCCCTAGTGCCACTGAGATCTAAAAGCCTTTGATCATAATTTATAAGATTAAACTTAGCCCCTACTCAAAAGGGATAACATGAAGAAGCTAATTATTATTAGGATTAGTTTTCCCTTCATTGGTAACTTTAGAAATCAAATCTCTAAGGAGGTCCTCAAAACCAAACCAAGTTCTAAATCCAATACTAATAACTCCCCTATTAGCAAACAAGTCAACTATCCCATTACCTTCTCTATACATATGTTGGATTTGTACCTGCTAGAAAGAGTTCAAAATGTCTCTAGATTAATCAATGACATGTTTAATGGAACAACTTATGAAGTTTATACCATTAATGCAATTAATGATGTTAAGGGAGTCTATTAGAGATGTAGAAACGTAATTCCTCATTTTATTAAAAAGAATGAAACCTACAGTTGCTATAGGTAGCCTGTATGAAACCTATAGTTGTTATGGGAAGCCTATAGAAGAAACCTATAGTTGTTATGGATAGCCTATAGGCAAAACCTACAATTTATATGGGCAACCTATAGGTGAAGACTATAGTTTCTATAAGTAGCCTAAAGATAAAAACCTAGAGTTGTTGTAGGCAACCTATAGGTGAAGACTATAGTTTCTATGGGTGCCTTGTCAATGAAAACCTATATTTACTATAGGGAACCTATAGGTGAAGATTTCAGTTACTATAGGAAACCTATAGATGAATCCTATATTTGTCATGAACAACCTAAAAATAGAAAGCTTATCACTTGACCATTACTATGAGATTCTATATATAAGTGTTATTATAAATTGATAGGAATAGGTTAATGTCAAATTTTAGTTCTAATGTTGTGGATTGATATAAGCACTATGTGGTCATGGTTACTTTGGTTGTGGATCTATGTTGGAAGAGTCATGAAAGTCTATTATTAATGATGCTCTTTTAGGCATTGATTGAATGTAGGAGAAACCTAAGGATGGTCAGACGATGATTTGTCAATAGCTCATGCATCACTGTCATAGTCATATGACTATTTAAATTAGTTTGTTTTTAATATCTATAAAATATTATAACCACAGGAAGTTGTAATAGATTTGTACTTCCTTATTATGTAAGGAAGTTGTAATAGATTATAATTGTAGGAAGTTAGAACAGATTGTGTGCTCTTTATTCTACAAGGAAGATGTGAAAAATTGTAACTATAGGAAGTTAGAATAGATTTTGTACTTCCTTATTTTAGTGATCATCCCTTTAAAAGTGGGAAAAGAGGCATAACTATTAAGCAGTTGTGAATTATATATTTAAAAAAAGGTAAGAATGGATTTGTGTAGTAATTAAAAGAAAGATAAAATTTATCTTGAAATAAAGGTGTTTCCAAAGTGCTCTAATATAGAGACTGATGGGTAGGAAGTGTTAGGCACTTGTATAAATTCCTTTGGAAGTTTGAATAGAAGAATTGTTGAGTTTCTTGGTGGGCATATCCTAGCATTTGGATGAACCACGTTAAATACTATGTTAGTATTTTTGTATATTATTTTTCAGCATCTCTTATTTCTCTATTTTTTTCATGTATTTATTATTCCATATTTATTTGTTTAATTTGCAAGTACACATTTAGATTATTTTTTAGTCTATGGGTTATAAAGTATATTTTGATATATATTTGTAAACTCAATTATTCTAATCTAGGAAATTGAGTAATATTGTATGTAATTAAATCTTGAAACTTTATATATTTAACTCAATAGAGTCTCCCTCCACCACCAAATTTTGAACATTCATTTGTTTAGCTAATCTAATACCCCTTAAGGACATCAAATCCTCAACCCAATGATTAGTCTTAATACCCATGTCACCTAAATAGGTCATAATTAAATTACCATTCCAGTCTCTGATTAAACCACCCCCTTATCATTCCTAGATTCCTCTTTGATTCTTTATTAATGTTTAGTTTATCCATCCCTCAGGTATATCTTTCCACTTTGTTATCTTTCTAACCTCATCCTTAGGGTTAGGTTTACATAAGTTAGAAGAGTCTATTTGCCAATTTTTAGTTAGGATCTATTTTAAAGGGTACAACTCCATTCCTTTTTCAATTTGAATAGAATTATAATTATCCTTGATCATCATATCAATTCTCTTAGACACCACTTTTCTATTGCACTTCCTATCTCTAAATATATTTTTATTTCTTGCTTCCCAAATTCCCCACATGATGTGAGGTAGCATAAGGTTCCACAATTGAATGAGGTGAGGATTTTTAAAAGGACATCTCCAAGACATCTATACTTTTATGAGGGAATCAATATGCACCCATGTAATATTGAATTTTTCAAAGAAGTACCTCCACACCTCTTATGTAAAAAGGTAGTTTAGAAGAAGATGAAATACTATTTCATTTTCTTATTCAAACAAGACACACTTATTAGTTATTATGTATCCTCTTTTTCTCAAGTTATCAACATTTAGGATCCTATTTTGGATGGCAAACCATATAAAACAATAAAATTTTGAGATATAAAATTTATTCCAAACCCCTTTTTAGTTAAACTCAATACCCTATTCCTGAGAAATATCTTTATAGCTAGCTTTAACATTGTATTGTCCATTGAAGGAGTCTCTCCACATCAACTTGTCCTCTTTGATGACTCCAATAATATAAATGGTGCATAGAAAATTATTTAACTCATTTAAGTTAATCTACTCATTTTAATTGGCACCATCCATACTTAAAACCTTCTAGTGTTTAATTCTCTCTCTTATATTCTAGTAATCTATAACATATCCCCCTAAAATTTTATTTAGATTTTCTTACATGTGTATCCCAATATCTCTCTAGAGAGGCATAAAATTTGCATTCCAAATGTCCTTCTAAAACTTAATATTCTTTCCATCCCCTAATTACCACATGGAGCCTTCCTAGATAACATTTTAAGTTATCCAAGTGAAAATATTAGAATATGAATTAAAAAAATGAATATAATAGATCTTATGCATCCTATGTAACAATCTAATTACTATTATATTTATCATAAATTTATGGATATTTCATAAGTAAGCATTGGGATTTGAAACACATAGTACAAGCTCATATTGATACTTGTGACCTTACATTAGATATAATTATTAAATCACCATTAGAGTTAAGTGCACCTTCAAATATTGAATAACCTACTTAAATTTTGGTTCCATCTCCCAAAATTCAATTGAAAAAAGTTTATATAAATAGGTTTTGAGTAAGAAAATGGTGCCTAATAAAGAATTTCATCAACAATATGTACCTAAGAAGAATAATGTTACAAATGTTGGAGGTACAATCAATGAGAGGGGAGTGAATCAGTGATGCAAGATATTTCAACCTTTACTATTAATCCCTTAAAACTCTTAATCAATGACCACAAGCATGCATAAAACATACAATATGTTCATAATAATGAATAATAAAGATGATGCAAGATCACAGACATAAGACAATAACTACATGGGAAACCCTCTTGTGAAATAAAACTCACTCTCAAGCCTAAAAAAACATGGACTACTTGTCTTATAATATGATCATAAAAATGATACATTTTATTGAAGCACCCACTTCATAAGGATCACCCACCCATAAGTATGAACAAGCACCCACTTGTTCTAGATGTTCAGCACCTACACAACACCTTATAAAATCAATAGCTCTAGAACTTAGATTGCCTTTCAATCTGATTGGAGAAACAATATATAACAACTCTCTTTCAACTCATCACATAGACTTAAACTTGTTTATAAAATCAATGCATCCAAACACCCATTTTGGATCACTCTAGGATTATTCACTCATCCTCAATTTTTTCTATAGTTTATTCCATCCAATAAACACACTCCCTATAATTTATTTCCTTTGTATATATCTTCTACTCTCTCAACACATCCACTAAAGTCTAGAAACCATTACCTTAGCCTTCACCTTTTATAGAGTCTTCATGAATATCAACATATGGGTTAGCCATAATACTTGCCTTAAACCTTAAGACATCTATCATTCAAATACATATCTCAAATTCATTATCATAGGTTGGTCGTAGCACCTATGGGTCACACTTAAGTAGCTACACCTTTCAATTAGGCCTTATTAGCCCTTATAGGTCTCACGGAGACCTATTACCCTATTTATAACTTCATTGAGTAAAACAAGAACAAAATATATCTTTCAAATACATGGGTCCACTCCATATTACCTATAAAACATCTTCAAATGAATACTCCCATGAAAACACTCTTCTGCTAAAGCACAAATTGCTTAAACATAATTCTGTACATACAACCACTATGAAGGAACAAACAATCAGCTTTGGATATCAATGACTTCAATTGTATCCTTTAAGTCCTCTTCAAATTTTCCTTTTACTTCATCAACAAATTATGCCTAGATCAAAATATATAGCTCAAAAACTATAGATTAGTTTTCCCTCATTAATTTGAATATTCAAATTCTAATGGTCACTATGTAAATATAAAACATCAAACACTTTTACCTCATCTCATGCTCCCTAGAAACTTTAAACAAATACACACCATTTATCTCTTCATAATTCTCCTAACTTTAACCTAAAATCACTCACCATTGATCTTAGATCCTTCTGTGCATATTAGCTATTTGACTTAATGCACTCTATTGATCTCCATCTATATGAACACTTGTGTGCCATTTATATTCTATCAACTTAATGATATTGAAACACTTATCACTATTGCATGTAATCTTAGGAACCTTTGATAATTTGACTTCATGCATGTCATTGAGATCTATCTAAAAATATCATTTGCTATATTGGATCCTTACCCAATCAAATAAATTGCTCACCATTAGATATTTTATCTAATTCAAAGATTGTCATAGATATTCAATAACACTCTCTAAAACATCAATTTTATCACTTTTTTATTAATGCACTAGTACCACATTCTTTATTTGACATCAATGACTATGCTCAACAATCTCCCCCTTTGTTATTGATGGTAAAACACCCTCATAATAAATTCTTACTCGTTTAAATTTATTCATTCTGATCTTTTTCCCATTTTGACATTAATGAAAAAGAGTCTCTTACTAAACATGCCAACAATCATTCCTCAACATCATGTATTCATTAAAATACTATTTAATATTCTCAAGATATTTGCATACTTTCAAGCATATGAATCAATTGTTCCCCCTTTGACATGTACCAATCTGGACTTGGACTCCTTTGATCCTTGGACTTGACAAACTACTCATAGAGCTTAGAAATATTTGCATAAAATTAGAATCCATCTCATTTCATATTTTATTTTACATACACCAATCTAAACATGGGATTTTTTGATCCTTGGACCTTTCTACCTATATAACTCACAAGCTCTCTTTGATCATGCATGAAAATTCAATACCTTATCAAAATACATGACTTGGTTTGATCAAGTCATCATATCAATATTTTTGAATTCATAAATATAAAATACATATTCACACTTCTATCATGAATGAATCATCTTCACATATGCCCCCTCCCCCTCACATCATGCACATCTCCTTTATCTTGATTGGCATTTTGATCATTACCTAGAGCACACACACTTGTTTCCACACATGAAATAGGTCTCCTAAGAAGCATAGATAGAGACACCCACTTTTCATAGATGGAATAAGGATCCCAAAACATAGGAGACTCCCATATCTCCATGTTATTACTTGAATTTTAGTCTTTCATCATCTTCATATTGACTTTGAATGAATTCCCAACCTTATTCTTTTCTTTTATTTTAGGATCCTACTTGATTTCCTTGTCCATTTGGGTAGATAAGATTAATAATTGATACTTAAATTTTCTCCCTATTCTATCATGGTAAATAATCCACTTTGAGACTATTTTTCATTTACCTAATTAGGTCTCCATTCATTATGACTCCTCTTCATGACATGAGAAGTAGAATATTGATCATTCTTATAGAACCTTGCTATGTGACCTCTCTTATGACATTTGAAATAGATGAGGTTTCTTAGATTGTACATACATATGATTTAGATTTATGATGATTCCTTGAAGTTTCTAGATTATGTACCTAATCATTTTTTCCTCTGATGAAGATATTACAAAAAATTTCAATATGACCCAATCCTTGACACTTGTAGCAAAAGATGTCATTATTTCCTTGTGAACCTATTGATTGTCTTGAGTGATGATGTTTTTCATGATTTTCATTGTATTTCTCATAATTCCATGAAAATTCATTCCTTGAGGATATTTTACAATCTTTTGACCTATGACCAAATTGATTGCAAGAGTAACAATGACCATTGAAATTTGTATACATTATAAAATTTATTTATCTAATATAATTTGTCTTCATTATATCAATACTCTCATCATTTGACCAATTATTGATCTTCAAATACTTTATCTTGTCTTTAGTTACATTCTCTTATTCTTCTTTGTATCCAAGACTATATCTATCACTCACATGTCTTTGACTACTCAAGATATTTTCAAGATCATTTGAGCTCTTTTCATACTTCAGAAATGACTTCACCTTACAATATGTCTTATCTAAATTATATTATAATGACTCAAATTCAATCACATACCTTAAGCACTCATATTATTTGGATTTTAGGCTTGTAGACATAGTTTCAAATTAACTGTTGAGATGCTTGACAATATCTTCATGTTCTCTGGTGTCATCATTCAATCTTTCTTCAAACATAATGAATTGATATTCATAGTCCTTGAGTTGTGACATCATATCTTTGTTCCTTTTATTATCAATCTTTAGATATTCAAGAGCATTAATTAATTAATCCTTATTATCTAAATCATCAGCTATATCTTTGCTCATATCTTGATTTAGTTTCATCTACAAAGACTTTATCTTTGATTGATACATGATACACTCTTCATCCTTAATCTTTACTTCTTCATTAAGAGTACAAACCTGAGTTTCAATCTATTATGTGATCTCATCATGCTCCTTGGCTTCATTACTCATCCATCATTTAAAAATTCCAATTTTCTCCTCATAGGATTTGATCAAGGAATCTTGTTTTCTATTATTTCTTTGTAGTATCTTCATTTCTTCAATAGTATCTAGATATTTATCTTCAAGAGTGACTTTATCATCTTCATCCTCTCAGCTATCTTTTCTAGAGAAATCTATGCTTAAAGAACATTCAACTTCATCATCACTAAAAGCCATGAATAATGTCTCCATGTCCTTATTAGAAAAATAATCATCATTGTTAGATGTGTTTACTTATTCTACATATGAGTCACTATCTTCTTCATGGTAAAGGCTCTTAATGCCTTTGTATGATTCCTTCTTTCCATTTTTATTACTGAATAGCTTTTTTTACTTTTTAGGACCCTCAAATTTTTTTTGTTCATCCTCATGAGATTATTTATAATCTTCTTTGTGTAAAAAACTTATCTCTATTTAGACAACTAGCTACAAAATGACCAATTTTACCACATGAAAAAAATTTAAAAGGAATTTTTCATTCATACTTACCTGATCCTGCATTCAATGTTCTTGCAATCATGGCTTCAAGTTTATTTTCATTAAGATAAAAGTCTTTGAGACTTAACTTGTTCTTCTTGGCTTTTGTCTCCTTGATCACCTTAAAGGAAGCTTCCTTATTAATAGGTCTATCCTCATTAACTCTCATCTCATAAGAAGTAAGGATGACATGTATTTCATTCATATACATTTGAGTAAGATCATGACTTTCTTATATAGAAGAATATTTTGAATCAAACTTGAGTGTAAGAGTCCTCAATACCTTTTATACTACAGTGGCTTCATTAATCACCTCTCTAATACCTCTAATCATGTTTAATGCCTCATCAACCCTTAGAAAATAGGATGCCATAGTCTTTTCTTCCTTCATTTTGAGACCTTCAAATTGCCTTCAGTAGCTCTACAATTTAGCCAATTTTACCTTTGAGTCTCCTTCATAGATAGTCTATAATTTGACCCAAATTTCCTTGACAGACTTACAATGGATCACTTTGGTGAACTCAACCTTAGATACACCACAAATTATATAATTCATACCTTTATAATTATTCTCACTCAACTTCTTGTCAGTATCACTAATTGGAGGAGTAATTGGTGTAGTATAACCATCTATGAAAGATTGCCAAGTATCAAAACCTAGAGACATGATATATGTCCTCATCTTTGCACTCTAGAAAGCATAATTTAAACCATTAAATAATGGTTCGTAATTTTTAAATAAATGATACATATGTTGACTTATCATATTATACCTTAGATCACCTTCAAGTGGTTAAACTTGTAATCAAGGTCCTACTCTAATACCAATTGTTGGAGGTAAAATCACTGAGAAGGGGGGGTGAATTAATGATGCAAGATATTTCAAAATTCAATAGTGATCCTTTCAAAATAGTAATAAATGACCAAAAACATTCATAAATCATACAAGATGTTCATAATAATTAATAAAAAAGATGATGCAAGATCACACACATAACACAAGATTGACATGGGAAACCCTCTTGGAGAATAAATCCACTCTCAAGCCTGGAAACACATGGAATACTTGTCTTATAATATGATCACAAATATGAGACAGTTTAGTGAAGTATCCACTTCATAAGGATCACCCACCCCTAAGTATGAACAAGCACATACTTATTCTAGATATTGAGCACCCACACAACACCCTATAAATCAAAAGATCTATAACTTTGATTGCTTTTTAATCTAATTGGAGAAATAATGTATAACAACTCTCTTTCAACTCATCACACACACTCAAACTTACTCATACAAGTAATGAATACAAATACCCCTTTTGGATCACTCTAGGATTCTTTGCTCATCCTTAATTTGCTCTATACTTTAGTCCATCTAATGAGCACAATCCCTCTAATATTTTTCCTTCATATCTATCTTATACTAGAGTCTTCATGAATATCAACATATAAGTCAGCCATGGTACTTTCCTTAACCCTTAAGACATATATCATGCTAATACATAGCTCAAATTCATTGTCACAAGTTAGTCATAGCATCTATGGGTCACACTTAAGTAAATACACCATTCAATTAGGCCTTAGTAGCCCTTATAAGTCTCATGGAGACAAACTACCCTATTTATCACTTCATCAAGATAAACAAAAACACAATATCTCTTTTAAATACATGGGTCTACTCCATATGACCTCTAAGATATATTCAGATGAATTCTCTTATCAAAACACTCTTATACTAAAGAACAAATTGCTTAAACATAATTTTGTAGATATGACTACCATGAAAAAACAAACATTTAACTTTGGAGCTCAATAAATTAGACTATATAGATATTCAAACCTTCTAACTAGTATTTCTATATGTGCCTTGAAGTCATCTTCAACTTTTCATTTTACTCCATTAACAAATTCTTCCTAGGTCAAAAGATATAGGTAAAAAACTAAGACTATTTTCCCTCATTAATTTTAATATTTAAATTCCAATGGTCACTATTTAAATACTAAACATCAAACATGTTGACCTAATCTCATGCTCGTTGATAACTTTGAACAAATATGCACCATTGATCTCCTCATAAGTATTTTCACTTTAACCTGTAATTGTTCAATATTTATCTTAAATCCTCACTTTCATGATCATCCCACTTGGCAGCTCTGTGTGCCTTCTATGCACATTGAATATTTGACTCAATAAACTCTATAAATCTCCATCTATATGAACACTAGTATGTCATTGATATTCTATAAACTTAATGAGATTGAAACATTTGTCACTAGCATGTGCAATCTTAGAAACCTTTGATAATTTGATTTTACATACAATATTGATTTTTATTTGATAAGATCGCATGCTCCATTGGATCCTTATCTAGTTAGATAATTTTATTACTATTATATCTTTTATATGATTCAACACTCATCTTAGGTATTTAATAACATAAATTTGGATAAGTATGGGAACTTAGTAAATTCTGTTTGAGAAACCAACTTTTCACCTTAATAACTTTTGTTATGCTCCATGTCCAGACCTAATATTTAAACCATATGATCTTATCACATATTGGAATCCATCCATGTATCAAAATACTCTTAAAACCTCCACACATGTGAAATATTATGTCATCAAACTTCTTACTCAAACTTATCTATCAAGATGACTACTTGAGCTTAGACATTCATATGACTATTATGATGAATTTTTTTCACTTCCATAATCACTCTAAGTACTCATAATAACCCATATAGTCTATGAAACATGTCCATACCATAATATCATCCATAAATCACATCACTAAGTCAAACACTCTCCAAACCATCAATCTAATCACTTTGTCATTGACACATTAGTACTACATGATTTCTTTGACATCAATGATAACTAAACATCAATGACTATGCTCAATAATCTCCCCCTTTGTCATTGATGGAAAAACACCCTTATAATGACTTCATAATAATTTTTACTTATTCATTCTTATATTTCTCCCCCTTTGATGTTAATGACAAAGGGTATCTTCTTCACCATGCCAACAATCATTCCTTAACATCATGTATGCATTTAAATACTATTTAAGATGCTCAGGGTACTTACATAATTTCAAGCATATAAATAAATTGTTCCCCCTTTGACATGCAAAAATCTAAACTTTCACTCCTCTAATTCTTAGACCTAAAAAACTACTCACAAATCTTATAAATCTCCCCCTAACGTCAAGCTCCATCGCATGCCATCTTTTATTTGACATACACCAATTTGAGCTTGGGATTTTATAATCCTTGGACTTATCTACCTATATAACTCATAATCTCTCTTTTCTCATGCATGAAGATTCAATACCTTTTAAAAATAAATGACTTGGTTTGATCAAGTCATCATATCAATCTTTTTTTAATTCACAACTATAACATACATTTTCACATGACTATCATATTGAAACATTTTCACATATGCTACACCTCACATCATACACATCTCCTTTATATTGATTGGCATTTTGATCATTAACTAGAGCACACACACTTGATTCCACACATGAAAGATGTCTCCTAAGAATCATAGGTAGAGACACTCACTTGCCATAGAGGGATTAATGATCTAAAAATTAAGAGACTCCCATATCTCCATTCTCTTACTTGACTTTCAGTCCTTCCTCATCTTCATATTAACTTTGAATAAGTTCCCAACCTTATTCTTTTCTTTTATTTTAGGATCTTGCTTGATTTCTTTATCCATTTAGGAAGATATGGCTTGTTCCTTGATATTTGAACATTTTCCATATTATATCATGGAAAATAATCCAATTTGAGCCTATTTTTCATTTACCTACTTAGGCCTCCATTCACTATGACTCATCTTCATGATAGGAGAAGTAGAATATTGATCATTATTATAGAACCTTGTTCTATGACCTCTCTTATGAAATTTGAAATAAATGAGTTTTCTCATATTGTACATACCTTGTGATTGAGACATATGATGATTCCTTGAAGTTTATGATTATGTACCTGATCATCTAGTCCTTTGATTAATATATTAAACAAATTTGCAATATGACCCAATCCTTATTACTTGTAGCAAAAGATGTCATTCTTTCCTTGTAAACCTATTGATTATCTTGAGTGATTATGTTCTTCATGTTTTCCATTATATTTCTCATAATTACATGCAAATTAATTCCTTAAGGATGCTTGACAATATTTTGACCTATGACCAAACTAATTATAAGAGTAATAATGACCATTGAAATTTGTATACCTTATAGTATTTGATTGTTTGATCTAATTTGTCTTCATTCTATTAATACCTTTATTTATTGACTGATGATTGATCTTAAAATCCTTATCTTGTATTGAGTTATATGCTCTTGTTATTCTTTGTATTCAAGACCAAATCTATCACTAGCATGCTTTTGACTACTCATAATATTATCAAGATCATTTGAGCTCTTTTCATACTTCACAAATGACTTCACCTTACAAGATGTATTATCTAACTTATCTTTTAATGACTCAAATTCAATCACATACCTTGAGCACTCATCTTATTTAGATTTTAGGCTTGTAGACATAATTTTAAATTGATTGTTGAGATGTTTGATAGTATCTTCATGTTCCCCACTATCATCATTTAATCTTGATTCAAACACACTAAATTATTCTTCATAGTCCTTGATTTGTGACACCATCTCTTTGTTTTTTTATTTTCAATCTTTAGATATTTAAGAGCATTCATCAATTCATGCCTATTATCTAAATCATTAGTATTATCTTTGCTCATATCTTTATTTAGTTTCATCTACAAAGACTCTATCTCTAATTGATACATGATACACTCTTCATCCTTACTCTTTAATTCTTCATTAAGAGTAAAAAATTGAGTTTAAAATTATTGTGTGATCTCATCATGCTCCTTGAATTCATTACTTAGTATTCCTTCAAAAATGCTAATTTGTTCCTCATAGGATTTGATCAAGGAATTTAGTCTTGTGTTCCTTGTTTTTTAGTATCTTCATTTCTTCTACAATATCTAGATATTTATATTCAAGAGTGAAATTGTCATATTAATCTTCTAAGGTATCTTTTCCAAAGAAATATCTGATTAAATAACATTCACCTTCATCATCACTAAAATCCATGAACAATGTCTCCATCTCCTTATTATAAAAAGAGTCAACACTGTCAGATGTGTTTACTTCTTCTTTTGTAGATGATTTATTATTTTCTTCATGGTAAAGGCTCTTTCTTTGTATGATTCCTTCTCTCCATTTTTATTACTAAATAAATTTTTATACTTTCTATGACCCTAAGATTTCTTGTGTTCATCTTCATAATACTCTTTACAAGTTTCTTTGTGTTCAAACTTATCTCTATTTAGACATCTAGCTATAAAATGACCATCTTTACCACATGAAAAACATTTGAAATGAATTTTTCCTTCATACTTACCTGATCTTACATTCAATTTTATTATAATCATGGCTTCAATTTGATCTTCATTAAGATCAAAGTCTTTAAAACTTATTTTTTTCTTCTTAGATTTTGTCTCCTTGATCACCTTGAAGGTTGATTCCTTATTAGGAGGTCTATCCTCATCAACTCTCATCTCATAGGTAATAAGGATGTCATGAAGTTCATTCATATTTATCTAAGTGAGATCATGACTTTCTTCTACAGTAAAAACTTTTTAATCAAACTTACATGTAAGAGTCCTCAATACCTTTTGTACTATAGTAGTTTCATTGATCACCTCTCTAAGACATCTAATCATATTTACTACCTCATCAACCCTTAGAAGATAAGATTCCATAGTCTCTTTTTCCTTCCTTTTAAGACCTTCAAATTACCTTTGATAGGTTTATAACTTATCTAGTTTTACGTTTAAGTCTCCTTCATAGATAGTTTGTAATTTGACACATATTTCCTTACCAAACTTACAATGGATCACTTTGATGAACTCAACCTTAGATAGACCACAAATGATATCATTCATATCTTTAGAATTATTATCACTCAACTTATTTTCATTAGCACTATTGGAAGATTAGCTAGTGTAGTATAACCATCTATGATTGATTGCCAAGTATCAAATCCTAGAGACATAATGTATGTCCTCATCCTTGTACTCTATAAAGTATAATTTGACCATTAAGAAATGGTGATTTCTTTGTAAATAAACCATATTTCTATTGACTTACCATACTATACCTTAGATCACCTTCAAGTGGTTAAACTTCCAATGAAGGTCCTACTCTAATACCAATTATTGGAGGTACAATCACTGAGAGGGGGGGGGTGAATCAGTGATGCAAGATATTTCAACATGTAAAGTAATCCTTTAAAACTCTTAATCAATGACCATAAGAAATCATCAAGAATAAAATATGTTCATAATAACTAATAATAAAGATGATGCAACATCACATACATAACACAAGATCTATGTGGGAAACCCTCTTTGGGAATAAAACCCACTCTCAATCTTATAAATACATAGACTACTTATCCTATAATATGATCACAAACATGAGACATTTTAGTGAAGCACACACTTCATAAGGAACACCCACCCCTAGGTGTGAACAAGCACCCACACAACACCTTATGAAATCAATATCTCCAAAACTCTGATTGCCTTTTAATCTAATTAGAGAAATAATGTATAACAACTCTCTTTCAACTCATCACACATAATAAAACTTGATCATATATGCAATGTATCCAAACACCCATTTTGGATCACTCTAGGATTCTTCACTCATCTTTAATCTTTTCTTTACTTTAGTTTATCCATTGAAGACACTCCCTCTGATCTCTTTCCTTCATATCTATCTTCTATTATCTTAACACATCCACATCAAATCTAGAAACTATTACCTTAGCCTTCACCTTTTATAGATTTTTCATGAATATCAACATCTAAGTCAGCCATAATACTTGCCTTAACCCTTAATACATCTATCATGATAATAAATATCTCAAATTAATTATCATAGGTTAGTCATAGCATGTATGGGTCACACTTAGCAGCTACACCTTTCAATTAAACCTTAATAGCCCTTATAGGTCTCATGGAGACCTATTACCCTAATTATCACTTCATCAAGTAAAAAAATAACACAAGATCTCTTTCAAATACATGGTTCCATTCCATATTACCTATAAGACATCTTCAAATGAATACTCCTACGAAAATATTCTTCTGCTAAAACACAAATTACTTAAACATAATTTTGTATATAAAAGAACCATGAATGAATAAATAGTCAAATTTGGATCTCAATAAATTTGATTTTGTATATATTAAAAATTTAGAAATAGGTTATATGGATTCATCTTGAAGTCCTCTTTAACTTTTCCTTTTACTCCATTAATAGATTCTACCTGGATCAAAAGATATAGGTAAAAAAATATAGACTAGTTTTCCCTCATTAATTTGAATATTCAAATTCTAATGGTCACTATATAAATAATAAACATCAAACACTTTGAAATTATCTCATGTTCCCTATCAACTTTGAACAAATATGCATCATTGATCTCTTTAAAAGTCTCCTTTAATTTGTAATCACTCACTGTTGATCATAGATCCTCACTTTCATGATCATGCACTTAGAAGATCTATGTGCATTCTACACACATTGACTATTTGAATCAATGCACTATATTTATATCCATCTATATAAGCACTTACATGTTATTGATATTCTATCAACTTAATGAGATTGAGACACTTATCACTAGCATGTGCAATCTCAGTAACCTTTTATAATTTGACTTCATGTACACCATTGATCTCTATCTAACAAGATCATGTGTTATGTTGGATCCTTATTCGATTAGATAAATTACACACCATCAAATTTTTGATCTGATTCAACACTCGCCAAAGATCTTTGTTAACACAAATTTGGCTAAGTATGGGAACTTAGTAAACTTTATCTGAGAAGCCAACTTTACACCTTAATAACTTTCTCTACGCTCTATGTCCAGACCTAAAATTTGAACCATATGATCTTATTACATAGGGGAATCCATTCATTTATAAAATTACTCCTAAATCATTTATATGTGTTAAATATGATGTCATCCAATTGCTTTCTTAGCCTTATTTATCAAGATGACTACTTGAGCTTAGTCATTCATATGACTATTATGATGAATTCCTTTCACTTTAATAAGCCCTCCAAGCACTCCCAATAATGTCTTTGAAACATGTCCATAATATCAATATCATCTATCAATTGTCCCACTAAGTTAAACACTCTCCAAACCATCAATATGATCACTTTATCATTAATCCACTAGTACCACATGCTTTCTTTGACATCAATGACAACCAAACATTAATGACTATGCTTAACAACAAATGTATCTTCCAAGGTGGAAACTAAAAAACCTTAAATGTGTTATCCTTCACATATTTGTTAAAAATTACACTAATGTGATGGTTGATACCTTTTATGAAATTGATGTACGTCACATCACCATTTTTAAATACCTGTGATATGAATATGAAAAATTTAATAACCCTAATTTATCCAAACCATTCATAAGATACATCTATTTTCCTATAGCTCTCTATCTCAAATTACATTTTGATATATTTCATATTAGACCTACTTTGACTTAATTTTATAATAGGAATACCATGCATAATATCAATGGATGCAACACTTGATGAGAACTATGATCACATTACATTTGAGTTCTAAGGTAATATGATTTCCATTTAAATATATTAAACATATCCAAATCAATAATATCAAGTGTAAAATATTTATTCAATGAGTGCTTGAGCAATGATATCTAATTATTATACAAATAGGATCACATTTGGGGTGCATGATATTAATGATGATGAATAAATTAAAGAGAAAATAAAATACAATAAAATGATTAAAAAATATTATGTGCTTGGTTATACATACCCTATTACAAATACATAATATTATTTTAATTATGGTTCAAAATTTGTGAATGAATAAGGTAATACACTTGATGATTACAATATATATGACACATGACTATTTCATTTATAGGATCTCTAGTTAGTTATAACATAGTATATTTTACATAGCTTATTAATGTTTCCTTCATTTATCACCCTTTATTTCATGTCATCTCACCATACATTTATACATATTCTTTTGTGTTAACCATGATTATATCTCTTGGCTTTGCTTTGACTATGATGTTTTCACTAGTACTTACCTTTTGATTATGTATCTTAATCGAGACATTCATGAGAGCTATCCTACAATAACAAATAATTTATAGTAGCCAATCCTACTGCACATTACTTATGACATAACACTTATCCACCCATCTATAATGATCATATATATTTTATTTTCTCATGGTATACATTGAGCTTATAAGATAAAACATATTATATGCCTATATATATTTATGACATTTATGAGCTTACCATTAATCTTACATGATAACACATATTATGGCATAGGTTGTTGATACACTTGAAAACATGGGAGTTTCTAGCCCTAACTTTTTCATGTGGATTAAACCCCATAATATCCCCCATCATCTCTAACACCTAATCTCCAATGATTTTCACTTTCAAACTTTTTAATTTAATGATGGAGATGCACATGTGAGTAATGATCATGCCTAAACAAAGCCTAAGCCACACTATGTATCATAATTATGACACTAAATTTAAATCAGTGCTGAAGTACATCATTTCAAAAATCTTCTTAGCAATGACTATGGGATAAAAAATAATAATATAAATTCAAGATCCTATTCATCTCTCTGTAACCCTCATCACTTTAGTAGAAGGAAGAAAAATTCATGGGAAAATATAAGGATTGTAACCCATTTCCCGTGTAGAAGTGCAATTGAACTATAAAGTTTGGAGAAAGCTAAAAGATGGAGGTTTTACTGAATTTTTGCTTCAAATCAAAGTTAATGAAAAAATATTAGCAAGATATTTTATTTTAGGATAGAAATAGTGCCAAGTTGTCTTCAAGGTTATTAGGGTGGATGTCATGGAAGAACTCATCATGTATGTCACTATAATGTCCTACAAAGACACTAAGGCCTATAAGGATAAAAGGTAGAAGTATTAACTTATGTAGGCATTCTTTAAGATATACTTCATGTTTCAAATTGAGAAAAAGGGTTTTCTAAGGAATTATTTTTTGAGGAAATGGCTAGATATACGCCTATAGGTAATGCATTATCTATCCCTTGAAGGAAAATCTACACATATTTTATAGAATCATTTCATCATGTTAAACCATTTCAAAGGCCTTTATATAAGCCTGTCATACTACCTTCTCATGTCAATGGAATCCTATGTTTTATCCTTGAAAGACAAATCCTCTTTTGATGTTATCCACTAAGGGCTGATATTCATGTTTACCAAGAGAGGTACCCCTATGAAGAACTAGGATATTAATATTGAGGATATGATTAAGGAGAAGATCCTTGAGAGGCTAAGGAAAATTTGGATGATGATAGTAAGGATGAATCTTTTCTTTCCCCCTACCCAAATCACCCTAAGGTAGGTGAGAAGAAGGATAAAAGGAAATCTTATGAATCTTCTTCCCCAAATAAGAGTGTGAGAAAGAAGGATAGTATAATTTTGAGTTCTCAAAGGGTATTGAAAACCCTAATTTTGAAATATAAAAAATGAAAGATGTTGAATTTTGGAAGAGGGATGAAGATAATTTGACACATTTCCCAAAGTGGTTTAAGCATAAATTGGCATATTTTTATGATAATATATAGAAAATGGGTAGATAATTGTTACCACTAATAGAATATTGGAATAAACTCAAAAAATAAGTGGAAAAAATGAGGGAAAGATACGTGACCCAAATATGGTATAAGGAAGCATAAGGAAACAAGAAAGAACCCTAAATAGAAAAGGTAAGGACATCGTCACCATCACCTAGGTTAGTTTCAATTCCAAGAAAGAAAAAGTGAAAGTTGATAAGTAAAAATGTTTAACTAAGCATATGATAAACTCAATAGAAGGCCATGGCACTCAAACTAGAGGCATGATAAACATCATAAAGCATAAAACTAGAGGTAGCAAAATGGAGACTCACTCTGAAGAAATCTAACTCGTGTTTTTGTTAGTGGGTTTATTTTTTGGGTCTTATGTTTTTCTATAATTTTATTGATACTTAACATCTATTCAGTTAGTGTGGCTTAGTTTTTATTTATCTTACATATATGGTTTTATACTTCTTAAAGTGTGGTTTCTAGGTCCCTTTAAAACTTGATATTTACCTATCAAATACAAAAATATTTACCATTTACATAAACATAGATTCTTGTCCATTGGGGGAATGAATATTTATTAGATATAGAAGATATTAGATAATTATTAATTTATCTCAACCCTTATACACTCCAGCCATGCTCTAGCATACAACACACATAATATTCCAAAAATAAATGTTTATAAAATAACATGACTCACCTCTATATTAATGATATGATATATTTTACATAATACTTCCCATTTATATAATCAATGAGGAGATGATTGATTCTATATAGCTTAAAATCCCTCATAAATTTAATGGATTTATAAATTTAATTAGTTACATAAATTCCATGTGGGTGTTCAACTTGGAATTTAGTGCAAGTTTCCATTTGGGTGTGCAACTTGGAATTTAATTCAAGTTTTCATGTGGGTGTGTAAATTAGAATTTAGTGAAAGTAAAATTTATAAATGAGATTATTTTATAACTAATAAAATAATATATCCTAGGATTTTTACTTACTAAGATTAAATTTTAATTATAAATGTACATCAACAACTGCCTTTGATTTCAACTTAGGGAGGATGATTGTTTTTTAGGATTAAAATTTGACATGGGTATTGACAACAAGGTCTGATTAAGTACCCATGTATTATAAAGTATCATGAAGAAGGAAGGATTGACAAAAACCCCAAAGAATAATTCTTTCTAATTAGATGCTAGAGACTATGAATGAATGAGTCATACACTGAAGAGTTTTAATGATGAGGTCCTTTTCCTAAATACTAAATAAGGTACATATACACAAAATAATCTTTCATTCCTTTGAAATAATAATAATAATAATAATAATAATAATAATAATAATAATAATAATAATAATAATAATAATAATAATAATAATAATAATAATAATAATAATAATAATAAGTGTACCAAAAATCTACCCACTTCATGAAGGAATATAAATGTAGTATTATGAAGATCTTTGTAATTGGTCCAAATCGAAATTGTGACAATTCTGGCAAGATTTATCACAAGAACTAAAGGTAATGCAACATATGTAGATATACCAAAATAAGGACATGGAACATTCACTAAAATAGTTTCCATGTGAATTGGGGAGCATTAATAAGGAACACTAGAAACTAAATAACAAGGATCAACAAGAAAAAGAGGATTGTCAATGATATTTTAAAATATTAAGGTGCAAAAGAACATAGTATGGGAAGTCCAAAAAATGGAAATAAAATAATACTCTAAAGTAAATATTTTTCATGGCTCTATAAAAGGAATAACATTAACTTTTAAAAGAACAAAATTAAAAAATTAAAAAAAAAAAATGTTTCATGACTTCCGTAAACTTGTCCCAAAGGGGTGGCTCTAACAAAAAGAAGAGAAATATTTGACATGAATTTATCATTACAATAAATAAGAGGAGTGGAAAGTATAATGTTGCAAGTGTTTCCTCATAAATTCTAAATAATTATCTAAATATTTTAAGGACACTTTATGTGCTCATTATGGTCATGGAAATGTATGTAAATATAAATCAACAAGTGACCAAGGACAATGCCACATGAATTGAGCTAATTATTGTACTAAACTTGGCTAGAGGGAATAGGAACTTGTAAATATAAAATGGATAAAGGCCCTATGTAGTGAAAAAATACTCCATGCATAAATATCATGGTGCGTAATTGGTCCTACTAGGAATAACTGGTGGAGGTGAATATTTCATCATAGTGGTCTCTAAAAATATCTTTCAAATAAGAAATTAGTGGGTCCATATGATCATAAGTATAATTAAAAACCAAAAAATGAGAGCAAAAACACCATAGTGTGCCTCAATGTTGTGAACATGAATAATAATTCACAAAAAATTATATTGGCACAAACCTCATGTGTGCAAATAATAAAAGTATGCCCCTAAAAATTTACTTTATACTTAGTTTACTTACAACAAATGGTCCCCAAAATTGAATATAATTATGTAGTGTTAACATCAATATGATTTTTTACAATATCGATAAAATTTTAGAAACTAAAATAAACATTGTATACCATGAGAATATTATAACCATGAATCTAAAATCTTTGCATAAAAATATTCACTTTGAAAAAAAATAGCACTAAAAAATAAGATTTTTCTAGAAATAAATGATTAGTTGAAATTTTATGCAAAATACAAGCTAAGAAGGCTAATAAATAAAAATATCTTGTGTGGGGTTGTGATTACATATCACATCAAGACCACTCTATAGTATTAAAAAAATATCATGAATTTCACTTGATGTGAAAAAGAAACCTTTTGTGATTTTTAAAAAAAAAACCCCTCTTTTAACAACACACTTCTCTTTTAAAAATTTCACATCTTATAAAATATACCCACTTTTTTAGTAACCTAATTCTTCTAATGAATACTTTATTGTGTTATTTTTATCCCTATTTTAATTTAATTTACTTGTGCACTTAATCAAGACCTATTTTTTCACTTCATGTTATCTTAAGCACTTGTATGGACACATTTATTTCCTAAATTGTTATCCAATACCTACAAAAATGTTATAATAGTTAAAAACACCCATGGTAATATGTAAATATATATCCAAACCCAAAATTCACACATTTATTTAAGGGATAAAAATGTCTATTAGGGGTCATTAGTGTCAGGAATTCAGTATGCCTATGAGATGTTTCTATCTTTGGTCCTCTAGTAATCATATTTTGAAATTAAACCCTACCTTAATTTTTAATCCATTTTATTATGATTCCTATCATGTGGTTTCCCCTTTTATATTTATATACATGAACACTTAAGTCATTTATTATATCACTTAGAATTGTTAATAAATAGGAATACATAAATTATTGCACATTGAAGAAATCTTCCCTATTCTTCCTAATTATAATTATAATCACTTGAAACTATCCTCAACCAAGACCTAAGCCTATTTTATCATATCAAAAGTAAATAATTATCAATAATTCAATCCATGCCTAGATTCATTCATATATTCAAAGGAAAAAAAATTACATAAATCATTCTAAGTGAGATAATAATGTGGGATTGAATTCCCTCTTATGAGTAATGGATTTTTAGGAAATGTTTAGTTATTGTGAAGGTGATTAGGGTTATATAATCCTAATTAAAATCCATTTTTTTATTTACATGTTTCTAATAATTATAATACCTATTAGGGTTTCAACCTTCCAAAAGTTATTTCCAAGTCTTTTACACACTTCTGAAGGTTAAATCTATAATATAGACTTAATAAAAACTATCAAAAGTGATCATGACCTTAGTCCATTTTTTAATTTAAAAATAAAGAGATACTAGTTCAGGTAAAAAATAGTATATGTTCCTGACCCAAATCGAATGGTCTTAACCTTCTTCACCTTCAGTCACAACTTCTATGTACTCTCAGTCAAAGTTCTTGATTTCTTATTTTATCCATTTTGTAGTTAATTTTATTTCAATATTTTTACATTTTTGAATCTATATTTTTACTTACATTTTTATTTAATCCATTCCATTTATCTTAGTTAGGGTTATTTCAAATATTAAACCAAATTTCAATAAAACAATTATTGAACTTGAGTTAATCACATACTTTCATTTCTTCAAAAACTTATCTTAGGGTTTAGATACATTTCTAAATATTTGACACTAAAATAATATTATTTTGACCTTTGAGCTAAATATAACATGAAAATAACTTTATTTTAACCTCATATATAATTTCTAACACAAAAAAATTATTTTGACTTTGGATATGATATCTAAAATTTAGAGCATCTTCTTTTGACCTAGGATTTAATGGGAATTTACTAATATCCATACCAAAAAAATTTCATTTTTGTTTTTAAATTTTCATTTCCTACTATTTTTTACATTATATTTTCCATGTTATTTTTTACAATGTACCTTTTTTACGATCTTCTTTTTTAGCTTTCTATTACTTCCTTTTCAAACAATATATGACTATATTGGATGAGTAATTTTTGCTTCAAACTTTTCAAAAATGAACCAAATAACATGTTAGTATGCAAGTGTAATTAATGAAAAAAAAATTAAAGTTGAGCATGATATGGGAATGATAGAAATAATATATTTAATATTTTATAATACTTACTCCACAAACTCAAGTATTACCTAATTCTTATTCTTGTAACATCCAATCATAACTTTCACTAGTTATAACTAGAGAACAAAGGGAATGTATTAATCCTTTCATTTCTCTTACTCTTATACCTCAAGGTTATAATATTTATTAATTTAAAAATATTTTTATTGTAGATACTTAAATCTAGTCACAAATATTTGATTCAATCAGAGTTTGTACCATTTACAACTAGACGACAAAGAGAATGCATGATCCTTTTCATTTCTCATCCTCCTAGACCTCAAGGTTCTAATATTTATTGATTTAATATTTAATACTTTAAAAAAAGTGTTAAAAAATAGTTTTATTTATTAAAACACATCTTTATGATTTTGATATTTTAATCTTTAACCTCTTACCTTGTGATTTTTACCAAAATATTACATACCACTATGCCTGATAACCTTCTTGATATATACATTAACAATATTTTATTTTATTTAAAATTTAAATATTATATTTAATTAAAAAATAAAGGTTCCAATTGGGAACAATAATGGTAGGGTTACTTGTCATAGTACAAGGTAAATGGTAAGTGATTTGGCAACAACCACGTAGGATCACATGGGCCAAGAAAGGGGGATGTGGTAGGCATCATGTGGTGGGTGGGGAAAGGGTCATCATAACTATGGATTAAATGGTAAGTCAGATAATATTTTTGAATGATAATGAGGAGAATAATGATGTCATTTAGAAAATGAGGTAGGTGGAAATTAGGTCAGGGTGGTGGAATTTTTACATGTGTTAGCCAAAGTCATCACAAAGTTTTTAATCAAAATCCAAGCCCACCCAATTTCAAGGATTTTAATATTAGTTTTTTTTTTTTTTTTTAAATGTTTTTTTTTTTTTTTTTTTAAATTTTAATATAAAATAAATAAATAAACTAACTAAAATAATAAGCCTAAAATTAATTTAAAACAACTAAAAATAAAATAAGTACCTCAAGTTCTAAAATAAAAATATATAATTTTCTGTATTTAAATAAATATAGAAAATGAAATACTTTTTTTTTATAAATTTAAACCCACACTAAATTTTTAAAAATATATTTATTTCAAATAATATTAAAAATTAAAATGACCCCCTAAATATGACTAAAAACCCATTGAAATTGTGAGAAAGAAAGAGTAAAATGAGAAGGGAAGACGAGATAAAAAGGAGAGTGGAGTCAAAAAATATTGAAAATGGAAGAATATGACCTCAAGGGTGTCAAAAATTGAATTTTCCTCTCCCTGAATCATAAATGTGATGCATCTTTATATATTCTGCTCTTATACCCTATAAAATAATAGGAGATATTATAAAATCCTTAGGTTCTCTCAATCCTTACACATCCCATGACCATGCTCCTAGATAATCCACACACAATATTTTGAAAATAAATGTTGATATAATAACAATACTCAATTCTATACTAATATTAGAATATATTTTTTATAACCCTTCCCATTTCTCAAATGTGTGAGGAAAGGATTGATTTTGTATAGCCTTAAATCCCTCATAAATGCATTTTTTTTCACAAATTAAGGTGAATAATAAAATTCAAGAGGTCACATCATGTCCATGTGGTGTTCAATATGGAATTTAGTTCAATTTTCCATGTGGTTTTGCACCATGGACTATAATGATAGTTTCATTTCCAAATGGGATTATTTCTAAATAAGAAAATAGGAAATGCTATTATAATTACTTACTAAGTACGCTTAAGTTGTAATTATAAATTCACACCAATAGTTATCATATATCCACATGATATTTTTAGACATGATTTTATGGTTCACATGTATAATGGGGGCATATTTCCTACCTTTAATTATTTTAGACTATTTTCATATTAAAATTAATATATATTATGTGTTGACATATGTTATGGATTATTCAAATCCTTTATATTCTTTTATTTTTTAATCCTTTCCCATTGTCCTTTCTTTATTATAGAGAGGTGTTATGTAATTAAAATAAAAAATTACACAAAAATAGAAAATTTTAAACATACATATATAAAATTTAAAACCAAGAACTATAGATGGAATTTTGCTAGTTTACATGATTGATTAATGTTATTTATCATATACATGATGAATTACATATCCATTTTCTATTGAGATTATTTTAAAGTTATACATGAGTTGGATGTAGGACATGTTACATATGATACATGGTCATATAGATGAACTATACTCATTACACCTATGAGATACCTTTAAACATTGGGGGCATGCCTACACTAGTGGAATATTAACACACTTATGAAGTTGTATTTTTATATTCTAATCTATTGATCATAGTAGGATATACATGTCAATTGGTATTTATTATACTTTATAGGGTGTTATTTTCTATGGATATTATGCTTTGATATACTATATGATATTAGTGATTGATTATGCATACTAATATTCTTTGCTTAGTGTCTTCTTGATGTTAATCATTGTTGCATTATGTGATTATTATTACATTATATGACCATTTATGTATGTTATATTATAATTTATATTAGTGAATTTATTCATTTTCACCTCATACATTAATTACATTAGAGGATCCTCTAGTCTATATCATGTCCATGTTGTTCATGTCAACTTAGAGTGGAGTCAAAGATGTGTCATGTATTAAAACATTATGTGCTTCATGATCATTATATTATATGTATGCATGTGTATAATTAAATATATGATTGTTATTAATATTTGTGTCATTATTTATGTCATGCACACTTCTAGTGTGTCATATGTTATGATTTATAACATATATTTACTATGATTACTATTACTACCTGTGTAATTACTATATCTAAATGACATGAAAATTGTATGACAATTTCCTTGGATTATATGTGTCTACACCTAAAATTAGAAACTTCATTTTTATTTTAACTATCTTATAATTTCACACCAACATCATTCTTAAATCCTAAATCAATCTTTTATCCTACACTATCCATCACCCCAAGCCAATTAATCCATTATTTTCCATAATCAAATATAATCCCACAAAACTCACATCACAACCTATTAGTTAATTAATTAATTAACTAATGTTTCACAACAAAATAATTCCTTAGATTTTTAATATTTATATTTTTAAAAAATAAATTAAATCCAAATATCCTCACATCACGCTCAAATATCAAGACAATAAAACCTTAACCAATAAAAACCAATTTTAAATACATCTCTCAAAATCCCCATAAAATCAACCCTTTTTCCAAAGAAAACCACCTATAAATATCACTAATTACAATACTTAGATCATCAACAACAACCTTTCCCCTCTCCCTCCATATTTACTCCTCAACTTCTCTCATTTGATGGGGAGGAGGACTCATTCTCCACCATTGATATTTGATCAAGATAAATAAATCAAAATCATCGTTAAATAATTTAAATTAAGAATTTACCCTCTCATTTCAATAATATTAATTTTTGAAATATATTTATACCAAAATTTACAAGAAAATATTGATAATATGATGAAGTGTTTCCCTTTTGGAGAACCACTCAAAGCTCCAACTATCTTGTTCACACATCATCAAATCCTCTAATTTGCAAGGATTTGCATTGTTGTATTTCCCACATGTATTATAAAATATTTATTCAAATATATTCAAGCACATCACTCTTTTCAATAAGGAGATAATGAGAAAATATATAAAAATTTATGCTTACTTTTTTGTTTATTTTTTTTCTTATCCATCTTATTCAATCCAAAGACCATGCCTAGGTTAGCAGTGTGTTTCAATTATTCTATATTCAATAATAATTTTTAATATAACTTCATATCAATGTGTTACATTTTTCATACCTAATGAGACCATGCACCCCATAATAACTTTTGAGGTCATTCTAACTTATTTTTTAGACAAACAAGAGCTATTTCGATCTAAATTTACCAAAATTTGTAAGGTTTTTACATGTCTTTTCATAACCTATTATTAAATGAATCAATATATAAATCCATGTCTTGGAATCAATTCATGTTATGGCCTACATTATAAATATGTTACAAATATTCACTATAGGATGCTACATTGACTATTAACTCACGACAAAGGCCCATTCTTGTTCATCAAGACTCTATTTTGGGTCCATTATTTTTAAACTCTATTATTTAATAATCATTATAAATTTTTAGTTTATTTTACATAATTTACTATCTATTTTTAATAAAAGATAATTCTTGGCATGCATCACTTGTTAAAGACATTAAAAATCAAACTTGTAATGTTCTTTGTAGGTTACCCATGAACATAAAAAATAAAACTACTAACCTATTTGTTGAAAATTTACACTTGCCAAAGATGTGATTATTAAATAAAACATATCGTCAAACTTATATTAATGTATTTAAAAATAAAAACACCTAGTTTTTTTTTCATAAAATTAACTTGCATGAGTTCTATGTTGTGTATGTATCTTTGTGTGTTATAGCTTGACATGTTTATGCTCTCCCCTTACCTAATTTTAGGATATTTTGTGATAAAACAACTTGAGTTATATTTTTACCATTATTAATAGATGATATTTATTATCTCCTCTTACCATTTATGGGACCCTAAGGATCAAAATTAGATTATCTTCCCTTTTTGTTTTTTGGTTGCATGAGTTGGAATTTTATCACCAACTATGAGTCTTTAGAGTGTGTGACTGGGATTATGTCATTCAGTGTATGTAAAAATATCATGTTATAGATGGATGTTCAAATTGAGATATTTTTTGACATAATCCAAGAGATTATGTGTTTTAAGGACAACTATGAAGGTTAAGAGTTTATCTCTGACACCAAGCTATCATAAAACACTCTTGAGAAATGATTTCTAGTGATACTCCACTAAAATATTATGGATGGAGTGGTTGTGAAGGGAATATACCCTTTCATGAATCATTTTATCACCCCTTCCATTGAATTGGACCCCATTGTACTACAAGGTATATAGGGGACATGCCTAGTTGATCTTATTTTTGGCTATTTTAAGACCTTCAGCTATAGATGAAACTTGGTGTATGGAAAATAAAATTATCAAAGATTTCCCATCATGTATGAATGCTTAGTGAGTATTATGAGATGAATTTATTTACTATTTTTGAAAGTATATTAATTGGTTGGTGGTTGTGTTTCACACACATTTATTACTAAGCATAAGGATTATAATTGTATGTTTGCTTATTTGTTTTCAATACTTGTATTGTGTGTTATTCTATACACCTCAAATTAGTCTAAATTTTACAATGTCCAATCTTGTCACATAAATTTATAACATCATGCATTAATGTGCTACTCTATCAAAATAAACATTCATTATAACCAATAGTAACATTACGATATCCACATTATACCATTAATTTATTCAATTTGAACCATGTCCAAAATCAAAATAAGTCAATTTTGACCAATATCTAATTCCAAATAAATTATTCAAATCTAGTTCACATTTTTAAAATTAATTAGAATCATGTCAAGTCAATTTAAACCTTTCAAATTCAAACTTCAAAGTCAAATAAAGGCAAAGTTTCAAAGTTAAATTTTGCAATAGAATAAAGTCAACTTTAAATGAGGTTATCTTTGACCAATTCAAATATACACTTGCTAAATTAGGTCAAATTTTGAATTCATATAAAGTCAAATTAAAATTAGGTTAACTTTGACCAAGTCAAGTATCAACTTTATAAATAATTTCAACTTTGACCAGGTCAAATTAGGTCAATATTGACTAAGTCTATTCAAGTCAAGTCTAGTCAACTTTAACCAAGTCTAATTAATTAAAATTAGGTAAAATATGACCATGTCTAATCCAAGTCCAAATTCAAACATTGAAAAAATTTACATGTATATTTTAACCAAGATAAATTAATTGAACATCTAAATTTAATTCATATCATTATCTTTCCAATCAATTTCCTACATCTATCAGTTAGGATTGATAAAATCATAACATCCATCTTTTATTTCATCCAAATAAAAAATTTAAATCCAATATGAGCTTAATCACATCAAATATCAAGCAATCATATATCAAATCTCATTTAGACCCATGACATCTCACAATATTAATATTAATCAAGCATGACCATTCCAACATCAAGAAAAAATTAACCAAATACTATAGATTATCTAGTAGGTATGCCACATATTATACCCATTAGGCCCTTCATTCACTAGTGTAACATCCAATTCTCGTCAGTCTAAAACATAAAACAATCTACTAGACATCACCCATATATCCTTAGAGCCACAACAAATCTAACGATCTAGCCATGTCTTATTATTTACCCTCTAAAGATCATAATTTACTAAATAAGTACATACAAGTTTGAGTATCATCCATTAGGGATGTTATAATATCCCCTTCCAAATCACAATCAAACTTTTCCACTTCTAAGTAAAGGTTAATATAATCACTCTATCCTTGACTAATCCATCTTCAACAAAACTATTTTTTTTCAAATCACCCATATTTTTCCAATCTTAAATAATTTTTCCCACCCATATTTTATGAAGGACCCACATTTATAAGCCAATCTTAGACAAACCATCATTTGGTCAATTACCCATCCTTAATCAGCCTGTTTTTGTCTAGTTACTTGTCTTTGATGAATAACTAGTATTTGATGATCCAATATTCATCGATTGATAATTTGGTCTATCACCCCATGTCACATCACATATCCAATCATCCAATACCTAACACCATATATCTCCTAGGGAAATATTACTTATTTAAAAAACCATCAAAGTTCTTTCCATTTGGACATGCCTAAATTAATAGTCAATAAACATCAAGATCCTATCAATTTATCAAATCTGACCTCCTCATAGATGAGGAGCTCAATGGTAACTATTATTCAAGTTTATATAGGGATACCCCTGTGGATTGTTTTAAAATAAAAAATATATTCTATCTCAATCAAAATCTTTCAAATCATGAGCTACAATAGCCAAAGTCTTGGCCTTCATGGTTAAGGAATAATCAACCTAGTCCATATTCAAGCACATATATGTTCTCCCAACATTATCAACATGGTATTGGTTCATAAACATAATAGTGTTAGTGATAATTTCTTAGTTTTTGAGGAATTTTCATCCAAATTTAACACATGTTGCATTCCTTATCCATACGATGGCCATGTTACCACCAATGTTATTATCAATTCCATCCATCCTTTCCACCATATATAAATTTAGTCACTCGCACATGTAAATTGGGGCTAATAAATTCACTTACCATTAGTCTTATTCCATAGAAATCAAACCATGGTATAATTCATGATTGGCATCAAGCCAAAAGAGCTTCAAGATTTATCAGCATCCCCTAGTGAAACCTTATTTGAGGTACTATGAGACAATAAAATTTAAAAATTAGCATTCCCTAGTGAAACCTAATTTCATTCACTAGGGTGCAAACCAAAAAATCAATATACAAAAACTACATCCCCTAGTGAAACCTTGTTTGAGGCACTATAGGGAAATCAATGTCAAAATTCTAAAAATCTAGAATAAACTCTCTAGTGAAGCCTTGTTTGAGGAACTATGGGACAATCAAAATCAAAATTCAAAAATTCAAAAATCTAGGTCCCTTATTATAAACCTCTTTGAGACACTATTAGAATAAAATCAAAATGAAAATCAGGAAGATACTTAGTCTCATGGAACATGAGATTTTTAATCCCAATACCCCATTATATCATGATCCTAACATCCGTCTAAATCCTTCAAGAAATTTAAAAATATTCTCCATCTAATAAAAATTCCACTTCACCCTCATTGGTATCACCCTCTTTTATATGGGCTATGATGACATCTTGTTCAATTTGGATGAAGCTAATCTATAAATCAATGAAGTTCACATGCCATTAATGAAGCTTGTAATTAAAAGATTAAAGGGTCATCATTATGCATCTCATAATCCTCTAATGAGATGAGATTCTAAGAAATCAAAAATAGAAATAGAAATAAAAATAATTCATCCAATGGTGAGAATCATGATTATAACACCTTAGGTAAATACCATGATGAAAACTAGGTTTCTGGTGTCATGTGTAAATATTCAGTTCTATGCATCTACCTTGACACTTGAGGGTAGCCCTTTATACATCCTTATACATCCCATTTAATCTAATTTGGCCATCCAAACCTATATGAATCCTTATCCATAAACATACTATCCAAATATGTATTTATCCTATCATTCCCATCTTTTCCCCTATATTGACCTTAATAAAAAAGTGGAAATATGTTTTGAGCCTTGTTTTGGAAGCATATTAACATATCATCCAAATGGAACTTTTATGACCAGACACTTGGTTCCCATGTGACATGTTATTTGGAGATCCCTAATCTATTCTCACTAATTTTCTTCCCTCATCATCCATTATCATCCAACATCATCCTAAATCCCATCCATCTATTACATCATTCATCCCAGTGTTAGAACATGTTTCCCTTTTTTAATGACCCAATTTATATACTTAATCCCAAATTATAAAAAAATCATAAATTATAAAAAATCCAAAACATCAAAATCCATCCAAAGTTCCAAAAACATCATAAAATATATAAAATCCAAAAATATTAGAATCCATCAAAAATTCAAAAACATCAAAATTCAAAAAATCCCTAAAAATGAAAAAAAATATAAAACAACAGATAATCATAAAAACCTTAAAAATTAGAAAATTACAAAAATACATAAAAATATATAAATACACAAAATCCAAAAACATTTTTCTTGTCTTAAATCTAGTCAATAATCCTCGATCATTTTTTATTCATCAATCCAACTTTTTTCTGGATATTTCCTTCCCATATTTTCCCTATTTAGCACAAACCATCAATCTAAATTCATAGATTTCACCTTGTTTGGGAAAATTATAAGTGTAAAAGTAATTTCAAGATATTTTATTCTTAATCCAATCCCCTTGCATGTATCCTTATTTGGGGCCACCATCTAGTTATCAATATCATTAAGACTTCACATGTGGATTTTCAATTGATTAATGATAAGATGTTTTTAATTACTTTTCATTTTAATTTTGTGTGTGTTTACTTATTTGTTTAATTTTATTGTTATGCCTTGACTCAATACATTTGTGTGTGACAGAAATGTTATCATGGTTTTACCATATCATGATGCTTCTTTTCATGCACGTTTACTTGAGTCCATCTATCAACATATGTCATTAGTGTCATCATGAATTATTTATATCATGCCGTGTTTTTCATTTGTTTGTTTTACCAAAGGTTAGTGCTTATGCCCATTATGGCCAAGTCATCATGGTGTTTTATATCATGGTGCATACTAACATGTGTAGTTTCAAAAATCAACTTAAAAACATATGTGAAGACACACATTAAAATGAAAGTATATGCCCTTTCAAACTTTATCCATATCTTAATCATCTATTTCAAAATCAAGTCAACATATCTATTCATCTTTATCATTTCTCATCACAATCCTCCTTTCTTTGGAGAGATAAATTGTCTTGAGGTCCATTCATACTATGTAGGAAACACTAAGTATAATAAAGCTTCTGAGGTCAACTCAACCATTCTTATTACTAGTTTCACTCTTGTTATTCTTTCAATTTTCATCCTCATTTTCATTATTTTCTTACATCATTTCATCTAAACTAATTATTCATGTATAATCACATCATTATCAAATAATTATTTCATCACTTTGGGGAATCCTCATTTGCCTACTTTTCTACATCTCCTTCATCCTTTGATCATTCATTATACCATCCTCACATATGTTTACATGAACCTATCAACTTATTATCATTCATCAACATGATCATCTAATCATTATTCCATGTAATCGATTAAATAATTAATATATGATTGCCGATAAATCTATCAATCAATCATCCATCTAATACAAGATTTCAACTTTCACCCTATTTGGGAAAAATCAAAGTGTGTAGTTTATCATTAGGATTGATCATTCCTAATTCTAAGCCCACAACATTTATATATATTATTTTACAAATATTCCATGATTTGGTAAAATCAAATTGTGTAGATTATCTCAGGATGTATCCTTCCAAATTTGCTTTGTTTGGGGAAAATCAATCATTCATCAAATCCAAGATCATGACTTTGTTGGGATATTTTTCCCACATCTGCCCTGCTTGGGGAAAGTTCATACTTAAATATCATAAATCAAAGCATGTAATCATTAGCTTGAGTGGGTTAGTTTTGTCCATGAGTTAGTTTCATATAGTTTAATCACATCCTACATCCCCACCCTTTCTTTCCACATTACCCACCCATTGACTCTTCTATTATAGATTCTTCTCTTTTTCAAGAGTCCATCCACATCTATTCATCTTTCCATGTCCTCTCAAGGGGGCATTATCCATCGCATTATTTATTTCATCATCATCTATTTTTTTAACCACATTAATCATCTTATTAATTATTTTAAAATTCATTCATCTACGTAGTGTATCCTAATGCCCTTTAGAAGAGGGGGAAAATGTAGACACCTAAAATCATACACTTCATATAGATTTTATTAATCCATTAATTATGCACAAACATCATCCTTAAATCCTAAATTAGTATTCTATATAACACTATTAATCACCCCTAGCCAATTAATCCATTCTTTTTCATAATAACACCCAATCCCACAAAACTCACATCACATCTTATTACTTAATTAATCCAAATTAATTAACTAATCTTTCCCTAATAAAAAATTCCATAGTTTTCAAATTATTTTATATTCTAAAAATCAATAAATTTACAATATTTTCACATCCCAAACTCTAAGAGAGTCACATATTAACTAATAAAAACTAATTTTAAAGGCATCTCTCCACATCCCCATAAAATCAACCATTTTTCCAATGTAAATAACCTCCATACCTCATCAATGAAAATCCTTAACATAATATAAAAAATACCCCCCCCCACTCCTCCACCCATATTTATTCTTTAACCTCTCTCATTTAATGGGGAGGAGGAATCATTCTTCACAAAGTATATTTAATCATGATTAATAGCTCACAACCATCATGAAATACTATAAATTGAGGGTTCCCCCTTTCATTTCAACAAGATTAATTTGCATAACATAATTCTACCAAAATTTGCAAGCAAGTCTTGATAATATGATGAAATGTTTCCATTTTGAAGAACCAATCAAATCTTCAACTATCCTCTTCACACATCATCAGATCATATAGTTTTCAAAGGGTTATGATGTCAAATTGTCCACATGTCTTTTACAAGTTTTTTTAAACCACATTCAAGCACATCACTCTTTTCGGTAAGATATTATAAGGAAAGGTATAATGATTTATGTTTACTTGTTTTTTTTTTTGGTTTATCTTCTTTGTCTTGCTTAATCTGAGGACCACACCTAAGTTAGTGAAGTATTATTTTTTATTTATATTTCATACTAACCATAAAATTAACCTTTGTAATCATGTGTTACAAAATGTTTCATATGTATTTGAATGATTAAATGTTTATATAACATGTTCGAGTACACACTTTACATTATTACATATTACTATATAATACATGGTAAACATAACTCTTTCTTTTGAGATAAGTGATTCATAGGATTCATCCCTTATATTAAATAGGGCATATAGTGGGCTTGTCTTACAATGTCAATCCATGTTATAAATATAGTTCATACTTTGGTTCATATTATGTGATTCTAAATGGATATGTTGGATAGTTTGAGGCATATGTGAAACATATATATGGAATTACACATGATTTTAAGGAACAATAGGAAGATTTTATTAAATTTATATACATATTATATGGGTCACACCAAGTATATTTATTAAAATAATAAAATCTATCATATTGATTAAACCTATCAAATTTATTAGATTGAGTAGATTGATAGACAATCTATGATACTATGACAAACAAAGTTTGGTACTTTAAACAAATGGATCATATTTGAGAGAATGAATGTTCATGAAAATACTTATTATATTTTTTATATCAAAGATTGATGGGAAGAAATTTTATTATAGAATTAATTTGGATCTAAATCCCATCTGCAATGGTCAATTTAGAGTTTCATTTTACATGTAAACCTATTTTAGGGTTCCACGTTTACATTTTTTGGAGTTCTACATATACAGACAAACCTATTTCAAGGTTCTAAAAAAGAGTTATGATGGTATTTAGAGGGATATAGTTGAGGTTTATATGAAACCAAACATATATCACTATCCATATCTAATGATGGTTGATTTATTAAAATTCAACAACACACTATTTCAGTGGTTGAATCTCTTTGGGGCATAATCACCGAATGGCATTCTGAAAAAACATTACACTTGTTTCATGCACTATTAGGTGTATTTATTCCTTGAATTTTCAATTTAGAATAATTAAATGAAATATATTATTTAATATTATTTATCATGAGTGTAAATTTATCTATAAATGTTTTTATAGGGTTTTACATCGAGAAATTAGGACATTTAGGGATTATCTATCAATTTCAAGTGTGATTAATAATAGGTACCAAAATTATTATTTAATAATTTTAATCTATAATTTAAAATAATAAAATAAAAGTGGGGTATTTTTAGATACCTTAATATGGTATTATACACTTAATAACATAAAATTTAATATACTTTCATATTCATGGACTTGTCTATACACATTTGACTCATTTACACGCATTCCCATATCTTTATACCCATTATTGTTATCTTGGATAACTCAATTTAAAAATAAGAATATTTATGACCACCCTATTCTATGAAATAATGCTCTATATTCCTAATAATAGTATTGACATATCTCATATCATTATTTTCCCTCTCAGTTTAGTACTAACAATGGTTAGGCAGTTTTGGTTTGTCATAGTTCTTCCTCTATCAGTGGTGTCTAGGAACCCTAAAATAATACTTTATAAATTAGTATGTCTCCATTATTATACTTGGACATTTTTAATGGATCAATTATATGTGAAATATCAAATATTTTTTATAAATAAAAATCAATATTTTGGTCTTACTCACTTAGTCATTCACTCTCTATCTAGCATTAACATTGAGAAATCAATTATAATTTTATTAAAACATTAAAAAAATCACATTTATAAACAAACCCTTAGAGGATCTACCTTAGATCCAATATTGAACATAAATGTAGGTCAAAGTTTCATCAAGTATTCAAATTTCAACATTGGATTACTTTTTAGCATCATGATGATGGTGTGCACACATACCCAAGTGAGAGAATTAGGTATCATTTTAGACAAAATAAAATTATTTGAATGTAGGTAATTCTTAATGTAGTCATATAAAATGCAAATATTGGTAACTTGAGCATGGATAATGACACCCAATCCTTGGGTCCATCTTTTTTTCTCTCATGACCCTCTTAGGCTTACTTTCACTAATTCTCAATCATATATGGCCTTCCAAACTTGATCTCAACTAAGAAAAGACCCTCTCTTCATGACTAATCCATCCCCTCAGGCCCCATCAGCTCAAGACAATAGCACCCAAATCGGACACTAGTCTCAAACCTTAGGGTGTCCAACTTGGTGCTATTGTCCAAGTGCATCTTAGGCCCCAATGGTCATTACCTTCTAGATCATTATCTTCAATCATGTCGACATAACATGAATTCATTTAAACCATGACCAGTAGATCCATATATAAGCCCATTCAAATATCATTTAGAAAGGGTTGGAAAAAATCATTCAATCAAGAAATAATAAAACCAAGACCACTCAAGAAATCTTCCCTATTATCTACATATAACTAGCTTTTACATTTTCAAGCCAATTCAAGACCTTACACCAGTCCCTAGTCATCTCAAGCTTACCTAGTTTTAGCATTTCTTATATTTCAATTCACTATTACATAAATCACTCTTAAAGGGAGAAATACATATGGCATGATCCCTCCTTAGATATTGGTATGTAGGTAGTGTGCCCACACATGGGGTATGCAGCACATCTAGTGAATCTTACACACACTAATCCTTTTTCCCCTTTTGCCAAATTTTATTTCAATTACATAAAAGATATAAGTACATGAAGAATTATATCTACAATGAGCTCTATTGATAGAAAATACCTAAAAATTGGGACAAAAGATCACACTGAGTAGGTGAACCAAACCCAAAAAGCTTAATTGCTCAAGATAATAGTATCAGAGAAGGACTATATCACCAGATCCCAGGGTGTCTAGTTCCAATGCTCCTATCCAATCAGAAAATGAAGTCCAAAATCCTATTTTTGATAGTGTCCTAGTCATACATATAAATTTATAGACCTTATCTCAGTCAAAATAGTCTAGAATAAGCTAAGTTTGATTCTATCTCTCACTGTTATTTTTAGAAAGGGTCTAATTACAATTTAATTTCATAAATCAGTAGCTTTAATTAAGAATATTATCTATTGATTTTTCCTACTCATACCCATTTATTAAACATGAATAAAACTCCATTATTCCTAAAAATAACAAATCATTTGGTAAACCTAACATACTTTAAATTTTTTAGATAAACCCTAGAAACCCTAGGATAAATTCTTAGCTGATTCTTCCCTTTAATTTTTGATTTTTTTATTGAATATTAAAATAAAAAATTCCTCTCAAATTTTAAATTTTTGTAGTAAATTTTAAAATAAATTTATTTCAAATCCTAGTTGCATACACTAGGTCCTAGTAATTTTCCATCATTAATCCAATATTTTATTGATTTTTTGCTTGCACATATAAATCAAAAAGTTATCTCAAAATTTAAAATTTTGTAGTAAATTTTAAAATACATTTATTTCAAACCCTAGTTGCATCAAATAGATCCTAGTAATTATCCAATAATTTTCAAATCATTTTCTAAATTTTTAGTTGCATAATAAAATCAAAAAGTCACTTCAAATTATAAAAATTCATAGTAATTTTCAAAAAAAAAAATTTCTCAAAACCCTAGTTGCATCTACTAGGCCCCATTAAATCAGGAACTTTCTCATAAATTTCTAATTTTTTTCTTAAATACATAACTCATAAATTTAAATTTAATTTCAAAAATTCATAGTATTTTGCAAAAATATTTTTGAAAAATCCCTATTTGCATGTACTAGATCCTATTTTGCTTCTTGAGGTATCACCTTACATGTTTGGTAGCTTAGTATCCTTTTTGTGCAAATTCTAATTCACTATTTTTAGGACCTTACATTTCTTATATTTAGTACTTTTCCTTTCTAGCACATTGCCTATTAAAACTTATTGCGAAACATTCAAACACATTTCAAATTGTTTTCCTAGTTTAACAATGGCCCTATATACTAGTTTTGATGAACGTGATAAAAGATAACATCAAGAAATCTTAACCAAACATCTGGATATGCACTATGGCATGCTTATAATTATACAAGAGGAATAAAAAAAGTGAACAATGGTCTATCTTATCAAACCATAGAGCCACCAGTTGTAAAATACACTATGGGGATAACTATGTCTCAATAACCCCCTATATCAGGCCAACCTTCTTCAATGCCACCATATAAAAGTAATAAATCTTTGTTTCTTGATGTGGTAGCCCTTGTGAAAGAGATAATATCTCTTTAATCCAAGGTACAACATCTTGAGCAAGGTGCCTCTAGACCTACACAAGCTTTGGATTCTTTTGCTTTATTGTATACACCATTGGCACATCACATTTCTTCTACACCCTGACCACAAGGTTTTGTTCAAACCAATCTTACTCTTTATGATGGAAAGGGTGATCTAGAGAAATATTTGAGAGATTTTCATGCAGAATGCTTGGATTATATACCAAATGATTGGCTACTTACCAAGCTATTTCTATGGAGTCTAAAGGATTATGTTTTACAATGGTTCTATAGTCTATCAAATCAATCAATCAATGCATTTAATCCTTTATCTAATAGGTGCATAGCACACTTCAGTATCAACATTGGTGATAAGGTTTCATATACTCAAATTGCTCAACAAAAATGACCAATTGAGTATCTCACAGACTATGTTCTTTGGTATAAGAACATTTTGGCTTAGATGACTAGCCCCATGGTAGATCAAGAGATAAAGGACCTTTTCAAAAAAAATCTTCTACCAACACTTCATGAATCAATCATGTTTAAAATATTCTCTTCCTTCATTGAATTATGTCACACATTAAAGGAAAGAGAAGTCAAACTAATTTCAATGGGCAAACTAAAGTATACTAATACATCAAAAACAACTAATAAGAGTAAACACAAAGTCCCATATAAGTTCAATTTCAATGATACTAAAGGGAAGAATCAACCTATAGTCACTGTGGCTTTAGAACCTCTTCAGTGAATATTTTTATTAGTACCCCATTGACATACTTTTTCACATCTTCCAATTCCTCCAACCAGGGTTTCACAGTAGATTTTGCATTGTAATATGATATCTCTCCCTCCTATTTAGGAAGTTTATCCAATAAATCCTCTTCCAATGGGATTTGATCAAAAGATATTTTTTAATTACCATAGGGCACTAGGCTATATGACAAATAGATGCATCAGTTTAAAGTATAAGATACAAAACCTAAAAAACTCAAATGTTATTGATCTTGGCACTTTAGTTGAGCCTCCATCAGCAAAGCAAACATAGGATAAAGCATTGAAAATATTATCATATCCATTTCCATAATATTCAAAACAAGATATAAGGGACACATCAGGGGTTTATCATGCATATCATACACATCCACCACCATATACATATAGGGCACCTTCAGTTGAGTTACATCCTTTGAGAAACATGATCAATATATACAATTATAGAGTTCTAGATAGACCTTATATATCCTTCTTAGAGTAGGACATCACTGAGAATGATTCAAATTATCATACACTCTTTATCAGAGCTCACATTCATAATCAACTTATTCGTAGTGTGCTTATTGACAATGGTTCTAGTCTTACATGTGCATGTTGACACTACTACAACATTTGGGTTATTTAGGGTAGGATATCACTTCGATAGACATAGTTATCAATGGTTTTAGTTAACATATATAGAGTTTATTGGGTGATATAGTACTTCTATTACAAGTTGGTCCTACACATGTAGCCACATCATTCACTATAGTTCCTAGTGTAGAATTTTTTGATATGTTAGTTAGTCAACCATGGATTCAAAAACTTAAAGTAGGACCTTTTATATTTCACATATATGTAAAATTTATTCATAATAATCAGGCTGTTATAGTTTATAGATTTATATATGGGTTACCACTCCCCACTTTAGAGCCATCTACTAATTTATAGTCACCAGTTTTAGTTTTACCACTAGCTTTAGTTTTTCCACTTGTTTCAATTTGTCCACCAGTTTCAGCTTCTCCTCCAATTTTAGTTTCTCTTCCACTTTAGACTCAAACATAGTTGAGTCACCCATCACTAGTATAGAGGGTTCATACAACTCCATGGATTTAGGATTCTAGACAACTTCTAGATATAGTATTAACACTTAGATTATTATCACTGAGATCTCATGAGTCTACATGTAGATCACATGTTCAGAGATATTCTTATACTTCTATATGGTTCCCTAAGATCCCTATAGTTGCATCCACTTCTCAAAGTTATAGAGGGACCCCATAATTAGTTTCTAATCTAGAGATTTTAGAACATTTATAGCATATATAACTTTCATAGCCATAGTCTCAGTATTTCCATTGTGCTTCATGATCATGCACAATTTCACTCCTTGATACAGGACACTATGGTAAGGGGTCTCACATGAGACTCATTGATTAGTATCACCTCTTTCTAGATTTGCTTGTAAATAATCTCTTCTGATTGACTATACATGGTTCAAAATTTTCAAAATACAAAAACACTATAACATTTAAAAAATCCAAAAACATTCAAATATAGTAAAATACCAAAAACATTTTGATTGTATGCATCATCCATGTTTTACATTGCTATTATCATGCTAGAAATTATATGTACTAATTCATTCTATTGTATGTAAATTTATCTACATTACCTTACTTCACTTGATATTCATTGAGTGTGTGTAGTGACATCTAACTACTTGATTTCTTCACTCTACCCATTTAGGGGATATCCTATTTCTACATTTAAGACACACATCAATATATCTTTCCCTTGGTGGCATCTTCTACATGACTACACCATCCAGGTTATATCATTCATACACTACACACTCTAAGTTATCATGCTAATATACATTACTTACTAGATTACATAAATTACTATATCGACATTTCACTAGTGTCTAGCACTTGTGTACCTTTTAACATATACCTAGTCTTGTACTAAACATGACTTGCATACTTTCACTCTTGCTTTGATTAGTTAGATGTGATTTTTTGGCTTAGAATAACTTGTTGGATTATATTTTTAGTTACTACTTGTCTCTTCTATGTGCCTTAGGATATTTGATAATGTCCTTTGCTTTTATTCATGTGTGTGTCTTAGGACATTTGTCAATGTCCTTTCCTTGTACTCTTCTATTATCCTTTGGCCCTTATGACAACATTACTTGTTTCACTTGTATGTGTATGTGGAATTTGAACATGCCTTGTATGATTGATTTCCATTTTGAGTGGCATTTACGCATGTCCCTTGTTTGTATGGCCCCTTGGCCACCATTATATGCTTCTTAATTCTTGTTTCTTGCTTTTAGTGCTTGTTCACTTGATTACATCTTCGATTGTTGCAATTCCATGATCCATATCATCCATTTTTTCCTATTTTCTTGGATGCCATGATGGACATCATGCTCCATCCCTCCAACTAACAAATAACAAACTAACAAATAACACTTTCAATTCAAGTTTAGTATATTGCACATGCTATATAGGCACACCTTTTTTGATCTAATAATCTCTCAATTCAAGCCATGATATATATTGTGATATCAAGTTGATTATCCTTGTTATATCATGTATATTTCTAGCTTAACACACTTACAGGGCTTCTTTTTCTTAGAGAAATCATTACAGGGTACATATTCTTACCCTAAAAAGAGAGGGTAATAAATAAGGGTTTTGATATAAAGATCAGAGCTCCTAATTGATCAAAAATCTAGTTTTAAAACAACTAAAACAATAACTAGTCATCAAACCACTCAGAATAAACTAGGCAGATAATCAAAATTTTAGGATGGTGACTAATTTTAGCACAGGGAAATAGCGTTGATATTAGAATGTAGAATCAAACACTAGGGTTTTTATTTTTTATGTTCCTAACCAAATAGCAAAAAAACTAGGTTTTCCATAAGCAAGTAGAAAGGTAAGTTCAACTATAGTTTTGCATAATCAAACTAGATCAGATTAATAGTTTTTAGTATAGTTTTCTTAGAGAATTTAGACATAAGGGGAATCATGCATGACATGATTGGTTCTCACTTATATTTTTAGATACATTATTTGTTATAACATATAGATCAAAATCCATATTTTAGACACCAATGATTGGGGGTAGATTACATAGCACTTTTACTTCATTTGTTCACTTTTCAGCATTAACTAGGCATTCTTAGTAGTTGCATGCCTTATTCCATCTACAAGTGGTTGGCATCATTTTAGAGTGGATTTCATACAAGGAGCCTAACCTCCACATTCCTGAGTACCTAAGCTCTTGAGCGGCTTCCACATAAGCCAAATTTTCAATTTTGGAGTGGCTTTCATACAAGCCTAATCTCCATCTTTTTTGAGTTGGCCAATATTTCCCTAGTTTCTAGCACACATTCAACTATCCAAACCACATTGTCAAATTTATAGAGCATTCAGGGGATTTAGAAGCCATCTCATATGACATACACATTCATACATACTAGTATCAGTTCTTAGCTTCACTTCATAGGGCAATGATGGCACCAAAAGGCTAGCCTTTGTATTTTTGAGCCACTTATTTAGAGGGATTAGACACATAGTCCAAACATTGATTAGCACACACAAGATCATGTAGCTTCACTTAGTGGGAGATGATGGATCCAAAGGGCCAACCTTTGAATTCTTAAGCCACTTTTTGATGAATTTATCACTTGGCTCTATTTATGATATAAATTTTGGTACAACATCATCTAGCACATCTAGAATTACTCAGCCTTACTCAGTATCACAATAAATTCACACTTGCATAACATACTCTCTATACACTATCCAACATTACTCAGCATCACATAAGTTTCATAAGATTCACCTTTGTAGTTAAGTTTAGGTATTCTTTCTATTTTCCTTTATCTTAGTATTTTTATTTGTTGCATCACTAAAATAAAGGGTGGTCAATTGTGGTCATATAAAATGTAAAAATTGGTAACTTGATCATGGCTAATGACACCCAATCCTTAGGTCCCTCTTTCTTGATCTTATGACCCTCTAAGTCTTAATTTCATTAATTCCTAGTCATCTATGTCCTTCCAAACTTGATCCCAATTGAGCTAGGACCCTTCGTTCATGACCAATACATCCCTACAAGCTCTATCATCTTAGGATAATAACATAAGACCCTAGGGTGTCTAACTTTTAGTGTTATTATCAAAGTCCATATTAGGCCCCAATGGTCATTTCATTATATATTCTTATCTTTAATCATGTCAAACTAATGTGAATTCATTTAACCCATGACCAATATATCTATATATAATCCCATTCAAATATCATTTAGAAAGGGTTGGAAAATATCATTCAAGTAAGTAAGAATATAAGCAAGCCCACTCAATAAATCTTCCCTATTATCTTCATACATCCATCTTATACACTTTTAATCCAATTAAAGACCTTACACCAGTCTGTAGTCATCTCAAGCTTACTCAGTTTTAGCATTTTTTGTATTTCAATTCACTATTACACAAAGCACTCTTAAAGGGAGAACTACATATGGATTGATCCCTCCTTAGAGTATTAGTATGTAAGTAACAAGCCCATATATAGGGTGTGAAGCACATCTAGTGCATCTTACACAAACTAACCCATTTACCCTATTTGCCAAAGTTTCTTTCAATTACATAAAAGATATAGGTACATGAAGCATTGGCTCTACAAGGAGCTCTATTGATAGAAAGGACCTAAAACTTAGTACATAGGCTCACACTAAAAAAACAAACAAAACCCATAAGTCTTAAATCCTTAATATAATAACACTAAAAAAGGACTACAACACTGGAGCCTAGGGTTTCCAATTCTAACACTCTTCTCCAATCAAAAGATGAAGTCTAGGATCATATTTATGATAGTGTCCTATTCTTGCATATAATTTTATAGACCCTATCTCAGTTAGAATAGCCCATTATAAGCTGAGTTTGATTTTCTCTCTCTGACTACTATTTTTAGAAAAGTTCTAATTGTAATTTAATTTTACAAATCAATAGATTTAGTTAGGAATATTATTTACTGATTCCTCCTACTTAGACCCATTGATTAAATAGGAGTAAAACTCTATTATTCCAAAAAATAACAACTCACTTAATCACTCAAAGAGGATATTTCAAGACTGTCCAACACATATTTATGAAAATAATTTAGAGATCCATCTTATGTTGAAAGTGAAGTTAGGGTTTCCAAGAAAACATAAGCAAATAAATGATAATGCATAAGACTAAGGGAAAACAAATATACATAATTGATCTACAAGTTAAATATTAGTGATTATAGATGGTGAAAATGTGTATAGTTAATCAGGATAATACTAACAAATCTTAGATAGTACCAATTGTCATAGGGATCTGAATTTAGATAGGGGTGTATATGCATGTTTTAAGGTCTTGTTTCCTAATATGAGTAGTTATATAACTAATACATAAAATTTTAAAAGACTATGATACAAGAAGTGAGAAATATAAACCTAAAATTAGCTAAGGGCATCTCTTCTTGTTTTTTTTTCAATTCTAAAAAAAATAAATGAAATGTCAATCTCATTTTACATTCAAATTTGTATGATTAATACCCTATTTTATAGAATTTTAATTTCAATAGTTTTATCTTATTTAGATCATATTTATGAAAAAATAATTAAAACATATTCATTGATAGTGATGTGAAAAATCATACTAATAATTTTTATTTGATACATGTTTTCAAATTACATATATTAAAATAAGAAAATAAATTATAAAATGTTAAAAAATTTAATGACTAAGTGATGTTTCATTATATGGAGTGTAAAGCTTGACAAGAAAATTATATTGAATTAAATATAAATATTTTATATATTAAGTCAAATAGTTTTATTCAAATATTGGGATGCCATTATCTAGGTGTATGGCTCATGCCTGTGAAGAAATTCAAAAATTAATTTTTTCAATCATTTTCCAGTCCAGTTGTTACTAAATAGAAATATTATGCATATTTAAGGAGGTTAATATTTTTGAATACCCTAAGAATAATTTATAAATAATATTTAATTTTTTTGTCTATGGGGTGCCATTATACAACATAAGATCTTGGAAAAATTTATTTCTCAGCCAAAATTCAATTTTTATGTTTTTTCCATCTCTAGTAAAAAAAAATTAGGAGGATTGGTAAAGTTTGGAAGTCTCTAAAGGCATATTAAATTTTCTATGATAATTTATTCACCCTATTGAGTGCCATTGTGAAGATACAAGTTTGTTTTTCAATTCATATAATTTTGGAAAAATATTTAAAAAATAAACTATTTATTAATTTTTTTTCCAAACCCTGAGTCCCACCTTGGAAAAAGAAAAAAATACTAAAAGTTAAATTATTTTATTTTTTCACTTACACACACACACACACACACACACACACACACACACACACACACACACACACACACACACAAAGAGGGAGATATAATTACATAAAAAAAGGTCTAAATATAGATTAGTGCCTATATTATTTTGAAAAGTTTCCTAGAAGAGTTGGTGGTCTATCTTTTTTCTAGATCTTAAAAGTAAGGAAGTTCCAAGTTAAAAACCCCCTAAACCAATAATATTTTAGACTTGGTAAAAAAATTCATATTTAGTTTAATTTTAAATCAATTTTTTTGGTTCACATGCTAACTTTTCTCATGTGCTAAACCCCTGACCTATCATCTAGTTCCTCAACTTTCAACCTACTGAATCTTTTTTTAACAAACATAGTCATGTAAACATTTTATCTCTAGTTTTTGGCACATTTTAGATGCATTAGAGTGATTAATTTCTTTTTTTGTAATCCTCCTATTTAATCTTTAACACCTTTTTAAATAATATTATTTAAGTGGTCAGTTTGAGTGTAACTCTTTCGACACCTAGATTAGTGTAACTTTAATTCAAATTTTTACATTATTTAAAATATAAATTGAATAATTAAATATAGTTTCATCTTAAGTTCAATTTATTTTTAAAAATATTTCAAAAATTCATTTAAAAAAGTTAATTTGTTAAATTGTTCTTATTTAATGTATTTTTACAACACTTGTGACACTCTTTTTGGTCACAATATTTCAAAAATTTCTTACTTTGTATAGAATTAAATTTAAAATCATTGTTTTTTTACACTTTAAAATTTATTTTACTATAAAATTAAATTAAAATTCACACTATAAAGTTTCTTTTTAATCATTTGTTTACTATCCTATTTAAAGGGGAACTATGGCTTCACCTCATTTTTCCTTAGATAAATCTCAAATGCTTAATGGAAATAACTATAATATATGGAAAATTTATGTTAAATATAAATTTATGGCCCAAAAAAATTTGAATTTTATCATTGGGATTGAAAAATCCCTTTTTAGATGACATGTGACCCCTGGACTTACCAATGCATTTTAACATAAATCATAGTAAGCTATATCCATTATCTTGTGGAATGTTAATGATGAATTCCCTCTTCACATTGGTAATATATAGTATCCTAGTGATTTATATAGCATATTTTAATCCATGTATGAGGGTGCTCATCTCTCAAATATTATTATCTTAATCATTGAATTGCTAACTACACCTACAAAAGGTGATGAGAAAGTTGTGAATTTTCTTGATCAAATTAAAAACATTAAAGCTTAGTTAGATGGATGTAATTTTAATTTGATTTAGGATCAATTAATTTATGTTATAATTTAATTAAATATTCATGAAAAATTTATAAATGTTATTTCAATTTTTAAATTCTAAGTATCAAACTGAGCAAGATATCCCTGACCTTACTACATTGTCTGTTCTCCTGATTCAAGAAGAATAAGTGATGACCCATTTTGATTATAAAGATAGTTCCACTAAAGAAATTTTCATGTTAAATAATGTTTTTTATAACACTAAAAACCATAAATCTAAACCTAATTTTTCTAAAGGCAAATAGAAGAATAAAAAAATTGGTAATAAGAATCATACACCTAAGTTTAATGGAAATTATAATTTGTGTGGTAAATTTAGTCATAAGAGGGAAAAATATTATAAAAATAAGGATATAAATAACAATAAAACTTCTAAAAATAACAAAGATAATAAATCTAATCAAAACAAATAGAAAAATCAAAACCCTAATTAGAATAAAAATAAAGATTTAAATGTAATTGCTTTATATATTGCTTTATTTAATTCAAATGAAAATGAGTGGATATTAAATAGTAGTGAATCAAATCATATGACATGAATATATAATATTTTTGATGATTCTAGAGATATATCTGAAAGAATTTACTTAGGAGATAATTCTTTTTTAGAATCAACTAAAAAAGGAAAAACAATGTTCTCAAATGTTACTAGAAATGATGCTTTCTATGTACCTAAGCTTAAAAAGAATTTTCTATCTTATTCTCAACTTAAAAATGATAATTTCATTTTAAAATTACTTAAATATAAATATTCCATTAGAAATCAATATGGTTCTTTGATTGTTGAAGGTGTTCAAAATAATGGTTTATATATCTTTGCTCCTTTTTTTGCATGTTTTCTATATACACCCTAAATTCATCAAGAAACCACATATATCATGTATTTTCATAGGTATTTCATAGGAGACTTTGAATAGATAATATGGGATTTATTCACATTTAGCCACATATTTTTTTTATTCATTTGGGTCTTATTTTATGCTTGAGTCACCTTTTTACCTATTATTGGTCATCTCAAGCCTTTCAAATAGTCATTCCACCTCAGCCAGTTAAATTTTTATATCCTCTTTCCATCTCTCAAGGCCTTAGTAATGTATGATAGTCTAGAAATGGGGTTGGACTACAAATCCAGTGCCACTAGTGTCCATTTCCAATGCTCTTGTATAGGGTCATTTTGAATTCCAATGATCAATTTATTTCACTAGTTGAGTCCTAGCCCCTTTCTTAGCTTTGTCCCTAAGTTTTAAAATATTGGATAAATGTAAATAAAGCTATAAAATTTGAAATAATAAGTCTATTATATAAATTAATACACAATTAATTTTATATCTACCACTTACTACTTTGGTAAAAAAAATAATTAAAATTAGTCAATAATATAGCTCAACATTCTGCATCACACATAGACTTACATGCTTGATCAAGGAGGGGCCCAGGTAAAATTTAATTCTTGTATCTATTCATGAACTTTTATTATGCATGTTACATAATGGAAATCTATATTTTATATAATACCCTAGCTTGAGGATTGATGTAGGTAGTGATCAAGACAACATCGGTTTTAGATCATGCGATCATTCTTCCCCCAGACTACTTTTTCCCCTTTTATTTTTTATGCATTTATTTTTTTCATGTGTGTAGATAGATATAGGTTTTTGAGATTTAAATGGATCTATAGTGAGCTCTATTGACTTACAGCCTCTAAAATTTCATACACATGCTCACATTGAGGAAGCAAACAAAACCTAGAAATCTCAGATCTCTTAGACAATAGTGATAGAGGTGGACTACAACACTGGTGCCACTCCTATCCTCTTTTATCACTCCTATCCAATCATAAAATAAAGGCTATATCTATATTCATGATAGTGTCCTAGACTTGTGTCACAATTTCTAGCTTCTAAATCATTCATTTCAGTCCATTTTTAGTTAAGTTTATTTCTCTTCCTCATACAAATTACTTGATAAAAATCTAAATTTTATCATATTAAACTATATTTTTCCCCTTACTTCAGACCCTTTATTATTTATGAACTAAACACAAGTTTCCCAAAAATAATTAACATTTGGTGAACTTGACCTACTTCAAACAAGCCTAAAACCCTTGCTACACTTAAGGTTTTTCCTTCATATTTGGTACAAAAATTTAATTTCAAAATTATATTTTTTGTTTAAATTTTTTTGGATTTATTCTATTCAAAATTATTTTTATAATTTAAAATTTTTGCATAATTTTCAAAAATTCTAAAACCCCTAGCTCAAAACCCTAGATTTCTAAACTAGGTCCTCAAACCCTAAACCTCCCTCCCTTACAATTTTTGGAAAAATATTTTTGAATGTCAAAAATATTTTCAAGATCTCAATATTAGTAGTTATTTTGTACAAAATATTAATTCCTAATTTCTAATTTTTCCATAGATTTTTGTTCATTTATCCTATTCAAAGTTATTTATAATATTTAAATTATTGCATAATTTTGAAAAATTCTAAAACCCTAGCTCAAAATTCAAGAATTCCAAACTAGGTCCTAACACCCTAAGCCTTCCTTCCTTACAATATTTAGGAAAATATTTTGGAATTTGTGCACATTGTTTAAATTACCAATAATATTTTCAAAATCTCTATGTTCATAGTTATTTTTTGCATTTATTTACTTAATAGTACTTTTCAATATTATATTTGGCGAAAGAAATAAAATGGCCACTAAGGTTGTTCTTCCCTCTCATACCATAGATTAGTTTTTAAAAAAATTTCATAATTATGACAATGAATGGACAAAATTGCAAAATTGCACATTAGCTAAAAATGTGGAAAATGATTTCATTTACAATGAAGATAATTAATAATATTGTAGTGAAGAATATGATTATATATAGGATAGTGATAGTGATGTACAAATTGATGCATATTCTTCTCTCAAACCTATCTCTTTTATCCCTCTTCTAAAGAAAATAATTTTGATAAATGGGAAATATACTTTTCTCCTCACTTTCCTATGCACAATGCACCAAATGAACAAATTAATCATGCACTTCCAAGTGAACCTTTAATTGGTGATAATTTGCTTCCATGTGAACCTAATATATCTCTCACTTTAGCTAATTTTATGTTCAAATTACAAAAATATAAATGTAATAGAATAAAATTGTCAATGCATAGTCCAAATGATGCATCTCATGTTGTTAACCCTACTCTATCAAAAGAATGTCTAAATGAAAACTCTTGTTCTCTTATTTCTCATATTGCACATGAAAATTATGCATACACTCCATCCATGGATAAAATTTATGCACATGATATTCCAATTTCAAATGATACTTTATTGCATATTATAAAATAATTAAATTCTTCTCTTACACCTCTCCCTAGATACACTAAAAGTGATAATGAGTATGATAGTGAATATGCAAATGAATATGAAAATGAGAGTGATTATGAACAATAATTCAATGATGACAATGCATGGAAAAATTATTATTATTATGCACATAGTGAATAATAATATGAATTTCATGTTTCTAACTCTTCTCTCACTCCTCTTCTCAAACATAATACACTACCAAATTGTGTTTCTACTTCTACGCATGATTCAATTTCAAATAATACACATGTTAATACTAATATCCCATCTTCTACTCAATTATAATGTGATACAGTAAACATAAATATACCAATGAATCTCCTACTCCACCCCTCACTATAGTAGAACCCGGTTATCACTCTTCACCTAAAGAGAATGGTAGCCCACATCCCTATAGTAAGGTCCAAGTTACCATTACTCCTAAGGTTCAAGTGAGCACACCCCCTCTTTATGATCCAATTTATAAATGTAGCATTCCCATGGATAGAATTAACAATCAAATTTAATGATTAAATGAACCACTTTAAGAAGATAATGTACCATCCCAAGATATTATTTCTTTAATGCATGTAGTTGGTGAATTATAACACCAAGTACATCTCCTTACCTTGGAAAAAAAGGATTATAAGTCTTGTATGGATGCCAATGATTTACATGATAACCCTCTTTTGAAGACATTTATAAAATATTCTTTGCAACATTTCTAGATACCATCATTGCCTCACTTCGATAGAACTAAAGATCCATTTGTACACCTTTAGGCCTTTTGAAAGGCTTTGCCATCTTATGTGAGTCCTTTGATTCTACCTAAGTTATTATAGTAGACATTAGTAGAGGAAGCACAAAATTGGCTCTTTCATCTAATCCCTATTGGCTCCTTGCACACATATGATGACTTAGAGGAGGCATTTCATAGACATTACATAGCAAACATGGGCCCTCATGTCACAGATGAGAAACTTACAATTGTACATCAGAATACTTCAGATCTAATTAGTGATTATATCTTATGATTCAAAAATCAAATTTTAATATTGATATAAAACCTAGTAGATTTAGAGACTTAACATATATTTATTAAGGGGATTCACTAACCTCTCCTCAATCTACTATATCAGATAGAGTCTTCTTTCAGACATTTAAGCTATATAGTTCTAGCTTTGGAAAAAATTGGGATTTATTAAGGTAGATTCAGTTGATTATATTACTATAGATTTTATAGCAATATCTACAACTCTTAGTATCTACCATGTCCTAAAGAAGATATGAGACCATAACCAGAAAACCAACCAATAAAAAATAAAGAGCTAGTTTCTAGAGCACAACCTATAGTATGCACTATAGATAACAATATAAAGGCACCACTATAGTTTGATTCAGATCAAGATAGCCCATGTGTCATGTTATCATTACTATTATATGGGAGTTTAATCACATTATCTTCTACTCATTAACAAGATCCACATCTCTTAAATAGACAACCACACTGGCCATTTTATAACTATCATCGTATCTATGGACATAAAGATAATGATTGTTATGGACTCAAGGATTGCATTAATAGATGTGTTGATAATGGCATCATATCATTCACATAGGGGGCATTGAGATCTCTTCCATCATGGAACTTTAGACCTCATTCATCCATGACTGAGTCATCCCAGGACATTCCCTTATAGGAATCATCAGTCACTCATCATGAGAGTAATGTAGGTTTTAAGATAGAGCCTAATAAGAGATCTCCTATTCCACCTATTCAAAAGGTTTGAAAACTAGTTGAAAGAGAACAAACTACATACAATACTATAGTTTTAGGATTACATAGTGCAGTTCCATATACATATACAACAAAGTCACATGCACCACAACATAGTACCACTCAAGAGAAATATTCATTATGGCCAAAATTTCATGGGTCCTATCTCACATAACAATCCATTATGGTTAATATTAAATGAACCCACGTCATAGAGTACTTCTCCAAAAAGATATTCATTTCATCCATATTTTTAGGGACCTATTTCACATAACAACCCATTATAATTGAGATTAAATGATCCCCCATCAAAGGTTTCAACTCCATCTTGATCTATTGCTTAGTCATACACATCACAATAGAGACCATGAGGTATATGATTATGGATAGATGAGCCTTATTCACACCACACAATTCCCATGACACATACAATATAGTTACATTTATTAGAATATCCACATACAACAATAGTTAGTACATAGTAGAAAATATCATATACAAAGCATAATCCTACACAACATGTGTAGTATGGGCACTTATTCAGTTGGCCATTAGGGTTTAGATAGTGATACAACATAGAGTGATACGACACAAACTAGCATGACACAATATGCATGATTCAAAATCCAAATTATATATATGTGTGTGTGTGTGTGTGTGTGTGTGTGTGTGTGTGTGTGTGTGTGTGTGTGTGTGTGTGTGTGTTTCAAAACATATACATAATATCAAGATACAATAAATCATGAATGGGCATCATGATCTCACTTTCAGTCTCGCTCTCTCCTCCAATACTAGTCTCGTAATCCAATGTAGCACTTGATGACCCCACACCTCTTCTAGCTCTTGAATGCCTCTTAAAATGACTCTCTCACTCTAATAGCTGACCATGATCCTTACACAAGTATACATATCACCTCTAAACCTCTATGTACTCACCCATAATCCTCATACTCACTGATCCATAATCTAATGTAGGCATCATATGCCTATCTAGATTAGCCCTCAACTCATGTCTCTCTCTCATTTCCTTAACATATGTAGTTTTAGCTATAGTAGCTCTATCAAAAAAATTAGCATAAACACAAGCTATAACTATCACTCACTTTATCAAACCATCCTCCACAACATCATCAAGAACATATCATGCAATATCTTAGAGTGTCAAATAAATGATGGTCTCTTAGAACCCATCATGTCCACCTCCTCCCCTAGTAGGTGATTCATCTTGAGCACTTCCCACTCCACTTGCATGTAAAAATACAACACTATATTAAACATACATTTTCCAAACAAGCTAAAATAAGCACAAGCTTATACATAATTCAAATATAATCAATTCTTACCTCCCATCATCTAGATTAGATCAAGATCCTCATACTCATGGACATTCCCTCCATCAACAAGATATAATGGATCCCACTAATGCCTATCCCATCATGTGATATATGCCTCTATGCATCCAACATCATCTATATCAAGAATGTCTATAGCTACATCTCATACATCTAAAGGTAATGGTGCTAACTCAGCCTCAGTAGGCCTCCCATGAGTTCTTGCTCTCACTAGTGCCTATGCACTCCTCACCCACACCCATGCTATAGGGGGCACATCCTATGGTAACCCAAACTATTTAGCTATACACTATAGCCTAGTGGTCATGTAACTAAAAATTGGCCCTCATATACTACAACTACATTCCATCCTTAGGACACATAGGGAATCCTATATAGGGCCTCCATATAATATCTTGAGCCACCAATCTATCTAAAACTCATCTATAGTGATATATCCCAGGAGACCAGATAGACAACATACTCGTGCACCACTCCCCAAATGGTTTTGAAGGTTCCCACCTCTTCCTTAGTAATCTTATCAGCTACACAACCTCTATGTGATCATAAATCCAATAATATAATAAAGTAGCCACACTTACACCACCACTAAATGCCTCTTGAGTAAACTAATATAGATCCCTATATAAGTGGGCAAACATAGTCCTACCCTATGAGAACATAATTCCATACACCTTTATACTTTTCATGATCATATGCATCCTATATATAATCAACACCTCACTCCCATCCATAATAAATAACAAAGCCAACAATATGGCCAGCCTCTTCCATATGCATGGAAAACTAGACTATACTATAACTAATAGTAACACATTGGTATCACTTCCTCTCCAATGGATACCTAAAGGTACACCAATAAAATATAAGGATGCATGATCAATAACATCCACACCCATGTCATCTTATAATGTCACTCAATATCTACTAACTGACAAATACAAAATATGGGACACATCCACCAGAGTAGTAATCTCCCCTATAATAAGCTAAAAGGTACATGTGTTTCCATTCTACCTCTCACATAAGGTGGTAATCAAATATCTATCCCACTATATAGTGCCTATGTCACACAAATGACCTCACCACACCTTATCCATCACAACATTATCATCAGTTGACAGAGGTAACAATCTCAATGTCTCCATCACCTAGCCTCTATGGAACTCCCTCATCTATACCTCACTTTATAAAACACTATAAACTATATTATATGTTAGTCAACCATGCCAAGGAAAACACCCAAGCTACACAACAATAGATAATAAATTAGAAACTCAAAAAACTAGCCCTAGTGAATAACAATGCTAAAAAAGGACACTAGCATTGTATAATAGTGTCAAAACCTAGACAGTAGCACTAAACATTGGATAGGAGTGTTGACTCATAGAAAGGACTGCTAGAACTAGTATAAAATTTCTAAAAATGCTTCAAACAACTCAAATATAGGCTTCCAAATAAGTTTAAAATCACATGTTCTAGCTACTTACTAGGGTAACCTCCCCACCAGCCTTTACCTAGGCTACTAACTACTCAAATGAAGTTGTGATACGTGGTCATCTCCTTGGAATAACTCCTACTCTAGAGCTCTAAATATTAACCTAGTCAATGCACAAATGAATCAAGGATCAATCCAAGTTTCCTATATCAAACAACTTTCTCATTCCAAGCAAAACACCATTTTGCCCATAACTAGAACCCCAGATCTCCATTTTACAAATTATTTTATTCCATGGATTCCTAACAACCACACCCTTGACATCATGCAAACCTTGATATATTACTACATCATTTGCCTACTATGGAACACACACATATTTATGTCTCTCTTATACCTAGACACACAACTTGGTCCCTACCAATCAAATACTCATTCAATTATCAAACAACTTAGGCTAATCAATCAAACAGACTTTCAATCTCCTCACAATAATCCAATCTTATTCTTACTTATGCCACTAGTCATCACTTTTGGTTTAACCTCTTCCATCATATATCTCATCCCTCTCCCCAAAATAGGGGCATCATTCCTATTATTCCTATTCATACACTTATCTAGTATGTGTATCCACTCTCATAGGTGGATACACCATAGTTCATACACATCTAATATTTATATTATAAGATTTATCTTAGACTAGTCAAGTTATATAGTGATTTAGACTATAGGGGTCATTCAACATTACTCAAGACATTAGAGGGACATACCTTCAGTTTACAGATACATGAGCTAGCCAAATATAGTGGCTCAGATTATATGGATTCATAGTGACTTTGATATAGATTCAGACTTAGATACCAAATTTGGGGGCATGTACATACTACATGTCTCATACATATAACTTCATATAGAATGACATGGTTACAATACCAAATGGTAAATTATAATCATAGTGTAGAGCATAATGTTTTGATCTCTAGTTTTACACATGGGACATGGCACAATAGCTCATATCATATGTGGTTATATAGATTGCAATATTATATAGACACATCATTTACATATCAGATTTGGGGGCATGATATAGATGCTCATGTTCTTCATCATCCACAACTATATAAATTAGAATGAAAATACATGCCTTTATCTTATTACATATTTACCAACGTTTTAGATTACACCCATCTATACCTAGGTTATCACCAAGTTGGACCACATAGCCATCTATAGTAATTGGTGCATGATATTACCCAGACCTCAACTACATGAATTTATGTAGGATAGAGGACAAACATTAGTTTTGGGTTTCTGAGCATTTCTCAATTCTAGTTTAGATATTCAGAGTGGGGGAATGACATAGTTTGCTCTTCACAACATACACATTCTATACACACATTCTAGATTACATGAATTTATGTGGAACAGAGGGAAAAAATTCATTTTGGGCCTCTAATCATTTCTCATTCTAGTCAGATTTAACACAGAGTGTAAGCATTACCCTCCTTATCCATGTTATACAAATATCACTTCCAAGTTCAGTATAAGGGGCATCCATTTCAGTGATTCCTTCCTTATCTAGGCATTATTCAACTTTCCATCCACCTCCCTAGCTAGGAAGTGAGTTTGACTCTTTTTCAACACACTTATCTCTATGCAGGTAGGTTCAACGATGCATTTTATTTTCTTTCTTTTACTTTAGTACCTAATTTTATTGCATCACTAGATTAAAAGTGGGAAAATGTATACACCCTAAATTGGTTGAGAAACCACATATATCATGTCTTTTCAAAATCCTTTCATAGGAGACTCTGACTAGAGAATATGAGATTTGTTCACATTTAGCCACATCTTTCATTTTATTCATTTGGATCTTGTTTTATGTTTGATTCACATTTTTTCCTATTCCAAGTCATCCTGAGCCTTTCAAATAGTCATTCTACCTCAACTAGGTCATTTTTTCTATCATTTTTCCATCCCCCTAGGTCTTGGGACCATAGGATAGGAGTGTTGGGGTTGGACTATAGTGTCGGTGCCACTAGAGTGTCCATTTCAAGTGATCTTACCCAAGGTCATTTTAAACTCCAATGATCAGTTTATTTTGGTATTTATGTCCTAGCCCCTTTCATAGATTCATTCCTAAGTTTTCCAATTTTGACCAAATGTAAATTAAGATCTCAAATTCAAAATAATGATTATTCTATATAAAATACTACACAATGCATTTTATATCTATCACTTACTACTTTGGCACATTGCATAATTAAAATTAGTAAATAGTATAGCTCACCATTCTGCATCACACATAGACTTGCATACTTGATCAAGGAGGGGCATAGGTGAAATTTCATTCTTGTATCTATTTTTGTGCATTGATTATGTGTGTTACCTAAGGAAGAACTAAATTTGATCTAAGACCCTAGCTTGAAGGTTAATGTAGGCAGTGATCAAAACAACAAGAGTTCTAGATCATGCAATCATTCTTACCCCAACCCAATTCCCCCCCCCCCCCTTTTTTCTCTTGATGTAGTTTTTATTTTCATGTGTGTAGATAGATACAAGGTTTTGAGATTGAAATGGATATATAGAGAGCTCTATTGACTTCCATCCTCCAAAATTTCATACACGAACTCACACTAAGAAAGCAAATAAAACCTAGAAAGCTTAGATCTCTTGAAAAATAGTGGAAGAGATGGACTACAATATTGGTAACACTCTTATCCTCTTTTTATGCTCCTATCCAATCATAAAATGAAGGTTAGATCTAGATTCATGATAGTGTCCCAGTCTTGCATCATAATTTCCAACTCTTAAATCATTCATTTCAGTCCATTTTTAGATAAGTTTTTTTCTCTTCTTCATATAAATTATTTGATAAAAATCTATATTTTTTTTATATTAAACTAGATTTTTCCTGTTACTCAATACCCTTTATTGTTTAGGAACTAAACACTAGTTTCCCAAAAATAATAAATTTTTTTTCATGGCATAATAAGAATGACTTTCAATTATGGCATGAAATATTAGGACATGCTAATTTTATAATTTTACATGATATGTCTATGAACAATATTGTTGTTGGACTTCCTTATATCCCCTCTCATAATGAAATTTGTGAGGGTTGCTTACATGGTAAGCAACATATTAACCCATTTCACAAGAATCATGATGCAAATTCCTTACATCCTTTAGAATTGATTCATAGTGATGTTGCATAACCTCTTGAATTTTTATCTCTTAATGTTTTTTATTTTATTTTATTACTTCTATTAATGATTACACTAGAATGATCTTGTCTTTTTTCATTAAAAATAAATATGAAGTGTTATTTAAATTTAAGGAATTTAAAACTAGTGGTGAAAATGCATCTAATTTTTATAGTAAGAGATTAAGAACTAATAATGGTGGTGAATAGGTTATTAAAGAGTTTGATTATTTTTACATTAGTTTTGACATTCAAAGGGAACTAAAAAATCTCTATTCCTCTTAGAAAAATGGTACTGCTAAAAGGAAAAAATGCACCATCATAAAAATTTCTAGAATAATGTTTCAATCTGTAAATGTTCTAAAGTTCTCATGGGCCGAAGCCATGAATACTATTATGCATATTCTAATAGAGTCCCTATCAAATATTTTAATGTTTCTACCACTTTAGAATTATGGATTAGAAATAAACCTAGTGTCGCTCATCTTAGGATCTTTGTTAGTCCTACTTCTATATTTATTACTAAAGTTAAAAGAAACAAGCTCGATCCCACTTCTTATTCTTGCATTTTTTTAGGTTATGGAGGTAAGAAAAAAGGTTTAAGAGTATATGATACTTATAAAAATCAGATAATTGAAAATAGGAATGTTCTTATTCTCAAAAAAAAAAAATTGAACCCTCTATGGATCCTCCTCAGTGTTCTTTTGTTGATGAACCTAACTCTCATGTTTCTCCTTATGATGAAATGGAAGACCTTGAGGAATTTAATATAGTTATGGATAAATTATATTCTAATTAAACACCCGAGTTTCAAATTCAAGCTAAAAGACCTAAATGGTTAGAATCCCTAATTCAATCTTCTAATGTTACTAATATTATTAAATTAACTAGAAGTCAACATTCTTATCATGCATTAATGACTATGTATGAATGTAAACCTCAATATTTTGAGGAATCCTATCAAGATGATAGATGGAATGTTGTTATTCAAGATAAATATAATGCCTTAATTAAAAATTACACTTGGGGTCTTGTCCCTCCTCTACCTAAAAGGCATATTATCAATTACAGGTGGCTTTATAAGGTAAAATATAATTCAATTGGTAAAATTAACAAGTTTAAAGTTAGATTAGTTACTCATGGGTTTAATAAAACACTTGGGATTGAACATGTTGAACCTTTGCTCTTATAGCAAAAATGAGTACTATTAGACTTGTTATTGTTATTTCAGCCCAAAATGGTTGGGTTATCCTCCAAATGGATCTCAATACTATATTTCTAAATGGTGATTTAGAAGAATAAATCTACATGACTTAGCCTAAAGGTTTCACTGATCCTAACAAAAAAAATTATGTATGCAAGTTAAAGAAATATTTGTATGGTATAAAACAAGATCATTTGGCTTGGTATTCTAATATTACTTATTTTTTCAAAGAATTAGATTTTTCTAATTTCTATTCAGATAATTATCTCTTTGGAAAAGTTGAAAATGGTCATTTGATTCTAATTGTATTATATATTGACAATTTTTTGATTACTAGTGATCTAACTAGTTTAATTCATAGATATAAGGATAAACTAAGTCAAATGTTTAAAATTAATGATTTAGTCATTCTACATAATTTCTTAGGAATGAATATAATTTAGGATAAAAATTTAATTATTGTATCATAATGTCAGTATGTACATGATGTTCTTGTTAAGTTTAACATGCTTGATTTTAAATCTACTTCTAATCCTATTTAAGTTGGAATTAAAATTGATCCTAAACATGCATGTGAAAAATATAACCCTACTTTATATAGATAAATTATTGGGAGTTTTATTTATCTAACCATTACTAGGCCAAATATTTCATATGTTGTTAGTGTTGCTTCTAAATTTATGTAGGATCCGTATTTGGCTCATTGGAAATTAGAAAAGAAAATACTTAGGCATATAAAATCAACTATAAAATATGGTTTATTCTATTCATACATTTATAATTATAATTTATATGTTTATTGTGATGCTGACCATGTTGGTGATATTTTAGATCATAAATATACTTCTAAATATGTGTTTAAGTTTAGTACAGGTGCTATCACTTAGAGCCACAAGAAATAACTTATTGTATCTCTCTCTTATAGATAGGTAGAGTACATAATTGATATATAATTTTAAAAATAATCCATTTGGATGTGAAGGTGATGTAAAGGATAACCATAAAATAATCTCATTTAACCATGTTTCAATATACACTCCTTTGACCAAGTTTTATCAGTTCACATATACACTAGTGGTTATTGGATTCAATGTTAGATTTAATGTTTATAAAAAAAATTTAAATTATCTTATTGTTATCATTATACCTATTTTTCCATTGGCAACACTCTTCATCACTCCTCTTTTAACCTACATGAGTCTGCCCGCTTCATACACAGTCTTTATAGTCATTTTCTAGGCTAATTCTTCTTGTACAGATGAGTAAAAATGTATATTGGGAAAATAACACCTAATAATAATACCATTTATAAAAATTTAACTCCTCATGAATTTTCAAGACCAAATTATATTTTTAGACCAGTCTTTTATCTCTCTATAGGTCACTATTAACCCTGATTAGGCCATCTTCACACTTTGCTATACATAGTCATTCAAAATAGTATGTATCCATACAAAAACAATCCAAAATATTAAAAATAACCTAATTCACATGAAAAACTATCAAAATACCAAGATTGAGTATATTTCATTGGTGTAAATGTCTACAATTTTCATTTTCTTTCTAAAACCCTCATTTAAGGTTTTACTTGTTTATAGGTGCCCAAGAGGGATAAACTTGGTCTATTTACTTTGAAAATAATTTTTATAATAATTTAATTAATTATAATAAATTTTAAAACCTAAATTCATGTTTTTAAATCATTATATTTCCTTCTTGAAGTTTCTATTCATACATAATCTTGAATTTTTGTGTGTTTTGAGTGTGTAGACATAGTCTACAGGACTCAAGGGAATAGATCTTGTTATTATTTATTGAAAAAATGGTTTTAAATAATTATGAAGTTTTATATTCTATATTATATATTATAAAACCATTTATAAGGTGTATATTCACATTTTAATGCCTCTGTCCAACAAATAATATCATATTCTTGTGTCATTGTACACACAGTTATAATTACAAGGTATCGAGTGTAAGATATTGAATCTTAAACACACACTAAGGGTTTAAAAATATATATATAATATTTATATTCCTTAATAAAATTCAACACACCTTATATAATAAATAATCACTCACCTTTATGTCTCTATCACTTACATTATCCATACACTGTTCTTGATTGTCTTATATGCTCTATTTCAATAGGATTATAATACTTTCTATGCAAATTGATTTAAAAGTAAGAAATTTAAAAAAATTAACACACTAAATTTATTTTAAATGGACTCACCAATATATTTTAAATGTTATAAACACAATATTTCAATATATTCCTTCTTTGAGAAATTTTAACACAGTTTTCATCTTGTACACATAAAAATACAAAGTTGCGGAACTACTTTTAAAATCTTAGGAATATTCATTCATATTTATTGGGTATAGAGAACCTTATATATTTATAAAATTATGAAAAATTATTTAAAAACCAAAACATATGATTTTTTTTTCAATCATAACTACTCTAACCACTTCTTGACCTTCCAATGGTCACTAACTAACAAGTTTACACCTTGGCACAAAGATCAAGGTTGATTTTTATGTAAATTTGTGAATTAGATTCATGAATAGACACATGGTTAATTATATAAGTATATCCAAATCATTATACACCTTTATGACTTTTTTAAAACCTCCTACAACACCCTTTCTAAACCAAATTATTAAAAATTTCAAATTTGATAAAATGGTAAGAAAACACCAATTTGAATTTCTAACCTAGTCTAGTACTTATAAACACTTAGAAAGATTTCCAAGGTGTAGAAAAAGACTCATAACATATTTATAATCATAATAAACATTATTATTTACACCTATTCACTTGATCTAAGCAAAATTTGTTTGATAACATCAAAATGAGTCATCTAATAAGGATGCTCTTGCATCATACTACTAGGGTGTGAAAGAAACTTTCCATGAAAGTTTGTCAACTATTTATAACCTCCTTAACATATCTATCTCACATTCACTTCTATTTTAATAATGATACACCCTCTTAGATCCCAAGGTCTATGAGTGGCACATAAACCTCCTTGTGCTTTGTTTGACTCCACCTTGTTCTCTCTTTTGAGGTTGACATCTTGTACTTTGATTTCCCACCTGATCATCTTCAAAACTTGGTTATTTTATTGAAACCAACCTAAATGTATAACACACAAGTCAATTAAAATAACCTCCTTCTTATCTTCTTGGGAACTATACTTTTGCACTTGCATGCATGTCTTGGTTATGCTTGAGGTTATTGTTTATGGGAGTACTGCTATTTGTTTTCTCTTCTCTCCTTGAAGTTTCTCAACCTCTTAAACCTCATGATCCTATTATTTATGTTTTTCACTCTCCACTTAATCATTGTCCTCTCCCTCCATAGCTAATTCTCTCAACATTCTCACCTTCCCAATAAAGTCCTCTAGAGACTCCTTTTTTTATATGAGGGATAGATGATAGGATAAGTTTGTAAACAACTCCTTCATGTGTTCATCTGATAAAAACTCATCCTATTAGTATGATTTTTAATAACTATATGTTAATTTCAACCAATTCCTCAAAATGTTACTCAACTGCTACTTCTTCTTCCTTTATTATCTTGGAAACTTCTAACACTTTGTCTCCTTCTTGGAACTTGAATTTAACTATAATTTTTTGTCTTTAATGCTAAAAATAAATTCCTTAGGTAGGAAATAATTCTTTATAAACATAATGACACTACCTGGTGTGTCCTTCCATGGATTGTATTTCAATGGTTTTAATGTGTGCTTGCATCTATCATTCTTAATGATATAGGTATTAGCTCTCCCATCATGAAAATCTCTCTTATCACAATACCATGGTATCCCAATAATGACATGGAAAATATAAATGGGAATGACATCACACAAGATTATATCTTTATATTCACCTATCTTCAAGTCTACATAGCATTGTTCACTCACTAAGACTTGGTGAATATTTTAGATCTAGGAGACCTTGTATGGGCTTAGATTCTTGCTTCTTTATAAGACTAGTTTAAACACCATAAATGAAGACACTAATTTATCCATAATACCATTATCAATTATAACATTTTAGCACTTATCTTTACCATTGCACATGCTTCTAAATAGAATTTTCCTTTGTGGTGGTTCTCTCTTTTCTTGGCTGGTCTTTAAGAGAACTCTCTTCATCAACGATCTCTCCCATGTTTTAGGATATTATACATAGTTATGAAATGTATATGCACTCTCATATTCTTTTTTAACCACTAATTTTATACTCTCACTCCAAGATTTACCACTTTGCACATCTTTTGAGCACTCATATGACCTATGACCTACCAATTTGCTCCACTTGTAATACTTTCCTAAAAATCAACAATTGACTCTTCCTCTACCATATGATCTACCACCTATATTACCATAACCACCTCTATTTAATGAACTTTAATTCTCTGAATTATTCTCCACTTCTTTTCTTTGACCTTTATGTTGACTTCTATTGCTTAGTTTCCCTCTTCCTTATTGTTGGCCTCTACCTTTATAGCATTTACCACCTATACTTCTATTCAATTGAATTTGCCTTCTAGAAAAAGTATCTTCTACCCTCAAGGTATATTGATAGGCCTCCTCAACTATCCTAGGTTTTAATATACTTCTCTCATCTTTAATGACAAACTTTAAGCCATTCATGTATCTAAAAACTTTCTCAATATCATCTTCTATTGTCTTGCTTGAATGGCTAACTTGTATAAATCCTCTATGTACTCTTTCACTATCATATCTTCATGTCTCTAGTTTTAAATCCTCCTAAACAAGTGGGTTTGATAGTCCCTAGGCATGAATTTGCCTTTCATCTTGGACACCATAAGGATACATGAACATTTAACCTTTTCACTATATAATTTACCTTGTTATTCTCATTAAACTCTTTGTAATTTAATTACTTGTCCATGGTTGTGATCTAATCAACCAATTCCTCCACATTAAGACTATCCTCATACATAGGCACATCCACTTTGGGCTTTGAAGTCATCCCAAGAACTTATCTTATGAATATTTATTAAATTATTCATTCATATTATTTTTCTATTAATTATTCATGATTAATCTCATCCTCTCCATCACTAACATCACCTTTGTTCATCTCTCTCCTTTGAGCTAATCCATGGCTTGAAACCTTGCCTATAGGTTTCTCACTTCCACTACTTGTAGCATCATTTGGGTTGTTTATTATCCTATTATTATACCTACCATGATGTATTTATACCCTCATAAGATATCTTAATATTTGATACCAAATGATACAAAGGATAACCACAAAACAATCTCACTTAACCTTGTTTCAACATACACTCCTTAGACCAAGGTTTATAGGTTCACATGTAAACTAGTGGTTATTGGATTAAATTTTATATTTAATGGTTATAAACACATTATACATGATCTTCATGGTATATTTATACCTATTTTTCCATTTTAAAAAATCTTCATCACTCCTCTCTTAACCTACACAACTCTGTTTGCTTCATACACAGTCTTTATAGCCTTTTTTGGGCTAATTCTTCTTATACAGATGAGTAAAAATTTATATTTGGAAAATAACAAATTATACTAATAACATCTATAAATATTCATCTCTTCATTAATTTTCAAGACCATTTTGTTATACCACTTTTTATCTCCATATAGGTCACTATTAGGCCTAATTAGGCTATCTTCACACCTTGTTATACACAATCATCCAAAATAGTACATATCCATAGGAAAAGAATCCAAAACCTTAAAATTAAATTACCTCACATGTAAAAATATCAAAATATCAAGTTTTAGGATAACTCATCAGTGGAAATGTATACAATTTACATTTTCTTTCTAAAACCCTGGTTTAGGGTTATACTTGTTTGTATGTGCCTAAAAGGGATAAAATTGGGGTATTTAATTTTAAAATAAATTTTATACTAATAAAATTAATTATCATAACTTTTTAAAATTTAATTCATGTGTTTAAATCATTATATTTCCTTATTTAACTCTTTGTTCATACAGTACCTTCAATTCTTGTGTTTGTTGAGTGTACAGACATAATCTAGACCCAAAAGAATAGATCTTATTATTATTTATTGCCAAAATGGATTTAAATACCTATAAGAGTTTTATATTATATCTTATCACACTATTTCCAAGGTTTATATCTAGATTTTCATTCCTTTGTCCAACAAATAAGACCATGTTATTGTCTCACTATACACATAGTTATAATTACAGGGTACCTAGAGTAAGATCTTAAATCTTAAAACTCCACTAAGAGTTTTTAAAATATATATAAGTTTTATATGTGTTAATAAAATCCCAAAAACCTTATATAATCAATACTCACTCACCTTGGCATCTCTATCACTTACATTATGCATAGATTATTCTTGACTATCTTGTATGATCTGTTTCAATAAGATTACAATACTTTCTATGAAAATTGATGTAAAATTACGTAATTTAAATACAAAAACACACTAAATAGATGTGAAATTGACTCAAAAATATATTTTAAATGTCACAAACATAATATTAAAATATATTCCTTTTTTGAGCAATTTTAACATGGTTTTCATCTTGTACACATACAAAAATACCAAGTTGCAAACTTGCTTTTCAAAACTTGGGAATATTCATTAATATTTCTTGGGTCTAGAGACCATTATATCTCAATAAAATTATTAAAACTTATTAAAAAACTAAAAATATACAAGGTTTGTTTCAATCATAACTACTCTAACCACTTCTTGACCTTCCAACAGTCACTAACCAATAAGTTTACACCTTGACACAAAGATCATGGTTGATTTTTCCATACATTTGTGAATGTGATTCATTAATAGACACATGGTGACTTAAATAAGTCTCTCTTAATAATTTTAAACCTTTATTAATTCTTTAGAACCTCCTACAACACCCTTTCTACACTAAATTAATCAAAAAACCAAATTTGACAAAATGGTGGGAAAACACCAATTTGAATTTTTAACCTAGTTTAGTACTTCTAAACACTTTTAAAACATTCCAAGGTGTATAAAAAGACTCCTAAAATCTTTATAATCATCATAAAAATGTTTATTGACCCATATTCACTTGATCTAAGTAAAATTTATTTGACAACATCAAAATGAGTCATCCAATAAGGATGTTCCTACATTAGAAGGCTATTGGGAGAAATTAATTTGGATGTTTATCAAAGTAATATATTTCATTGTGATAACCAAAGATGTAAATATGTGGAAAAAAATCTAGTGCAACAACAAATAACTAAACACATTGAAGTTCATGTGTATTTCATCTAAGAGAAAGTCCTTAATGGTGATATTAATATATAATTTTGTCTTATATAT